>NSMO01013277.1:1929-14248 GCA_002588565.1 Coelastrella sp. UTEX B 3026 | reverse complement strand
CGTGAGCACCAGCTTCCAAACAATATATGCTGAACACAACGCTGGACGTTATGTCAACCTCTTTGTTAGACAACTTTCCGGCTTTGTCAGACCGTTGGGCAGTACAGCGAGCGTTCACGTGGGCCACAACTGATTGTGAAGGACACAAAGCGCTGAAGGATATCAATTGCTTAGCACATATCACACCATAGAACGCAGCCTTTGCTGGGAAAGGTTAGGCCAGCAGGCCAAAAGCGCAGCTGGATATCACGTAACCTGGTTAGACGAGCTGCTGCTCATCAGCTAATCCTCCGACCCAGATTTTCTTTGTCGAAAAGCGCAAGCACACACCGTAGCTGTTACACATAGAAGGTCCTAGCACGCGTATGCCAGCATGTCAGCTTCTAGACATAACATATCTGGTACGACCAGAGGCCGATTTGCGCGCAATTTACTTCCCGCGCTCACCAATTCGGCAAGCGCCAATGAAGCTTGCGCTACGCTTGCTGTAACCCCTGCAGTTGCGGCTGTGGTCGCTATCTGCCACGACAACACATCTCGTTGCTGCTGGTGCCCACCTACTGCTGATGCAAGCTGCTGCAGCAACAAATTCCTCCTACTCTCGCCCACCACGTCCTCAGCTCTCAGCTGTAGCGATACCTGCACGAACATTCGCACCAGGCTAGTAGCTGCTACAAGTTTTGCAGCAGCACTAGCGAATGCAGGATGTGCTTCTGCTGCAGCTTGCAGTAAAGACCCAGAGGCTGAGACTGTGCTTGCGCCTGGCTCGTGTTGTGGTGACCCAGGCATCCCGCTTTGAGCTCCAGCTAGCATCATCCAAGGGGGCCTGCAACACGAGCCAAAGGTAAAATCAATCACAGTAATCTGGGGGTTTGACACAGAAGCGAAGTATACAGTGCCATTTGACAGCAGCGGCGGTCAATGATATGATGCACATGCAGGTCAGCATACAGTGCAAATCCACGTCAGTGGCTACTGTGCCGTTACACCATACAATTCCACACATAGGCAGCCAACTTCAAACCAAAACAGCCACTATACGGCCCAAGACTACAGCGGTTGAGAACACGTCATGCACGTAGTAAACGGATTGCGGGCAATCCACAATACCATGCCCACCCAGATCTCTCTGCTTCCAATGCCATTCAACAATCCCACACGCCAACATGACAAAGCATTGGACCCGGTCCATTGTTTGCTAAACAGAAGCAGCTGTCGACAGCCAAGTATGCATTGGACCCCGTCTACTGATTGGCAAACAGATGCAGCGGCTGCTCTGCCTTTATGACTACTTGAATACGAGAGAGCACCTCTCTATTGCAACTGGCCTTGTGTTGAGTTGCATACCTGGGTGGCCACTCCAGTACGTTGGTAGCGTCGGGGTCTTCTGGCAGTCCTGCAAGCTGCTTTGCAAGCTCTAGGGCTCGTGTGACCCCTCCCAGCTCATCAACAAGACCAACCTAGCAGCACCAACATGGATTGCACGTGTTTTGATATTAACTCATACCAGTTCGCCATAGCCTAGCGGCCATCGCCCATCGTCCAACCGCAGCAACAGAGTTTGCATGTGTTAAAGACAGCACACATCAGCCGCCCGGCAGCTGTGGGACACAAGCCAGGCAAGAGGTTTGTCACAGCATACGGATTCTGAGAACGATCTGGGTCTTTAAGTGATCCTAGCACCATGCAAAGCATGTTGTGACCGTCTCATGAGGCAGCAGCAATGGCACCTGCGCCAGCAAGGCACGGCCTACAGGGCTGCTGCCCACATGATTATTATCTGCTGTTAAAGCTCAGCTGCGGCAGTGAAAGCTGCATGGAAGGTAGTAGCGCTAGCAGTTCATGTTGTAGGCCAAACCACCACCGCAAGATGTCAACAAGACCAGCAGTTGGAGTCGCAACTTCACGAAATTGGTGTACCTTATCAAAGGCTTCTACTGGGCCTGAGGCTTTGCAGCACTGGTCAAAGCAACGGCTCACATACTAAAACCAGCTCACGTTGAATCAGCAACTAGACGTGCGAATCATAGGCACAAGTAAGGAAGGCAGTCTACAAGCTGTAGCTCGTATAACTGCATATAGATCCTAAACCCCACAACGCTGTCAAGACCAAAAGCTCAACACAGCCTCGCACCTCAACAGCTTGACTGCCTGACCAGACTCTTCCCTTTGCTACATCCCTAACTGTCTCCTTATCCAGCTTCCTACCACGAGCAACCTCAGACAGAAAGTTGTCATATGTGGCATCCATCAAGCTCTCAACCTGCAGGGCACCCGATCACAAACGTCCCAACGTTAACGTTTTAATGGCCAAACTTGTACAGCTAAATGCTATGTACCAATGCAAAACTGGTTGAAGGATGCACTTCAGGGGTGTTGATGTGATCAGCATCCTGTTTCCCATCAGTGCCCAGCCAGATGTCACTTTAGCTGTGAACAGACATGCTCACCTCCATCATGCATGGCCCAGTGGCTAAATTACAAGTGTATCTACACCATCTGTGCTTTGCTGAAGTACCAGTCAATGCACAGTCAGTCAGCTGACCTATGGATAGAGCTATAGCTGATATGATATCACGGGGTTCAGGGTTTAGGGTCCTTACTTGTTGTTGTTGCTTGGGTGTCAAGCTGTGGAACGGTGATGCCCAGTTCGCATTATCCCCAAGCTTGATTGTGTCGCTGGTGATCCCATACTCTTCAAGAGCTTCCTTGGCTTTGAATCGGGCAAATATAACACCGATACTGCCGGTTATTGTGCCTGGTTGTGCCAGTATTTTGCTTGCAGGGGCTGCAGCAACACACACCACACAAGGTAAAAATCACAATACATTGGATGACGTAGATGGATGTAAAGTCCTGTTGTAAACAGCTCACACAGCTCAGCGGTTGAAAAACTAATCAGAACGAGCTATGTTGAAATGAAGCTGCAGTGCTGCTGCTGCTGCTGCTGCTGCTGAGTAATGCAGACTTCTCGAGCTAGAAGGGGTTGCATCATAGCATCTCGCAATCTGCAAGGGCGTCCTTGACTGCTGAACCTGCAAGTATCACACTCGTGCCTGGTTGGGCCAATATTTTGCTTGCCGGGGCCACAGCAACACAAAGCACACAAGTTTTGGATTACAGCATATGTTGGCAAATCAAATGGATGTAAATTCCTGTTTGTACAGCTCCCACAGCCGAGCAGTTGAAAAATCAATAAGAGCGAGACTGGTGTTGAAGCAGCAGCAGCAGTAACAGCAAAACAGACCGTCCAAGTTGAACAGGGATGCATCAAACAAACATGACCTGCAAGCAGAAACAACCCAAAACCAGATTTCTGAAATTGCACACACTGTCAACACATCAATATCCGCGTTCAATCTGATCAGCCAGAATCAGGGCTCCACAATCCAGCTATATAACAGTAGTTATTACTCACCAGCTATGTAGTATCCTCCACTGGCTGCCACATCCCCCATGCAAGCCACCACGGGCTTCCCCGCCTCCCTCAGCAGGGCGATCTCACGCGCAATGATGTCAGACGCAACAGCAGAACCCCCAGGACTGTTGATGCGCAGCACTACCGCCTTGAACTGCAACAACATCACAGCAATTGGGAGTGATATTGAGATTTGCTTGCAGTATCTCTCTTTGGCTACCCCCCACTGATGGCAGTTGTTAACCCTTTAACAGCCCCGTGTGAGGTCGGGTGCCTGGTCTAATATCGGCCTTAAGCAGCAGCAGTGCTGTGAAAACGCTCAAATTTAAAAACAACAGGGTTTAAGTCATCGGCAGTGGTCTAAATTCCTTGACATGACGTCAGCAAATGCGTCACACACCAGGGACCCCACCCATGAATTTTGGTGGCGATCAGACCCCGGAGGGCAAAGTTATGCTGTTTTCACTGAAATGGGCTGCCTAAAAGTTTTGTGCCAGGGGCTAGTAAAGGGTTAAGAGATGCGTGCACCAGCGCTGAAGCAGCAGGGACTGTGAAAGAGGTCTTCTAGTTCATCACTAGATTGTAACCGGCAACACAGCAACAGCAAGCTCAGGCTGTGTTGGTTTATATAGGACTGCAAGCATCTATAAGATGATCTCCGCAATGGGTGGCTGTTTAGAAGGAGACTGCCAGCGACTGCTTTTGCGATCCAACCTTGCATGGTACATCAGAGGCAAAGATAACCTGGCCCAACAAGTAGATGCAGCACCAGCATTTCACATGGCGGATCCCATCTGTCACTGCTGTATTGCAAAAGTGGAGCCTGTGCTGTTGGAGTTCCACCCAGGTGCTACCACAAATGAACGATGACAAAGTCAATATCAAAGTCAATACCTGGGGATTTTCACGTATGCTTCTGAGTGCTCGTACCAATTTATGACTCTCAACCATGGTGTCTCCTCCAGCAGGTGATCCGCCGCCCGTAGAAGTCTGAAACACCACCAGCAGCAGCAGCAGCAGCAGCACCAGCAGGGACTTTCAGCGCCAGCATGCAGATCAGTCTTCCAGAGTTAGCTATATCGAAATGGCTGAACCATTCATTGGCAGACACACCGGCCGTTGCTGCAGGCTAGTAGCACGGGCACAGCAGTTTCGTGGCCAGCGGGGAGTTGTTACATTAATGAGGGTGCCACAATCAAGGCTGCCAGTTGAGCTAGACCTGATCTGCAAATTGCACATCAGCACCAAACTCGTTGCAGATTAGTTGACCTCAGAGGCGGTTGTGTCGCTGCTTTGATGCTTTCTGATCTCAAAAGCAGCATATAACTGCATAATAGGCCTTGTGACTGTTGGTAAAACTTATATTTCATCGACAATGACCATCCCAACCAATAAATGAATAAATGAGCTCCGCATAGCGCTTTCAAGAGAGCGCTAGGGTAAGTTGAGGGAGGGTAATGTGTGTGTCGGGTCGACTTCACATTCCCTACCGTATCCCACCAGGTCTGCTGCGCCTAGCACTGTCTGCCCATTCTGCTTCACTAAGCGTCTGCCCAGGGCAATGAAATTCTGCTGTTGCTTCATCAAGTTTTGATTAGTTCAAAAAACCCTAGAGACAAGTGTCCGACTTGCAGTATTCAGTGCTGCAGTCATCACACTGCAGCATACCTGTACGATTGGCCCAGAAGCTGTCACCAGCGCTACCCAAGGCTTCTGTTTCATTGTCAATGACCGGCCCAACCAGGTCTGCTGCACCAGCATCGCCTCCCCATCCTGCCTCATCAAGGGCAGAGTTACTTCAAAAGACCTTAGAGACGCATAACAAAACAGTCACGGTTATCGATGCTGCAACCATATATACTGCAGTCTGTATGGCATACCTGTACAAAAGGCCCAGCAGCCGCCACCACTGCCACCCAAGGCTTCCTTTTTCATCGACAATGGCCGGCCCAGCCAAGTTTGCTGTGCCAGCATCGTCTCACCATTCCGCTTCGTTAAGTTTTGTTTAGATCACAAACACTAGACACACGTAATCAAACAGTAACAGTACTCAATGTTGCAACCATCACACTCCAGCATACCTGTACGATCGGCCCAGAAGCTGTCAACAAAGCCACCCAAGGCTTCTGTTTCATCGACGATGACCGGCCCAACCAGGTTTGCTGCACCAGCATCGACTGCCCTGCAGCAGCCCCTCCTGCAATAGCTTGCTGCTGCTGCTGTGCATGGCTGCTGGTGTGGGAGGTTTGTAGCTCTGCCTGCTGCTGGTGGGGGTGCAGAGAGTTGTGTGCTGGGGGTCTGCTGCTGCTGCTGCTGCCACCCCAGAACTCTGCACTTTGCTTGGCCCACATGGTAGCTGTAATGTACCTGGAGTGAGAACAGACCGTCAAGCTTACACATTTGGATGACAACGTCTTGTGGCCACAATTTGAATAGTGGCCACAAAACAAATATGTGGCCACTGTTCTTGGACCTGGCAGTCTGAAGACTTTGATGTTATCTGACAACAATTTTCATTCCAGGCAAGAGGGTTCACAACTTGCTGCCCCTGAGGATGTAAGAGCACAGCTGTATAGTCGCAAGCACCAACCTGCTAGTAGGGAGTCGAAGGCCTTAAACAGAATTGTGTGAACAACGCATGCACACATGAAGTGCACCTGCTTCCCAGTTGTATTCTCAGGTCCTTTTAAATGACATAGCCTACCACCAATTGCTACAATCTTTGCACTCTAGCTGGAACGTGCAAGCTAATCTTTGGGGATCTGTTATTGCTGATGGTATTTCTTACATTACTGGTGGAAACTGCCTCACTTCAAGTTGTGGCGCTCGTGCTGCCGCTAGCCGTGATAAAGTTGGAGCTTCAATCGAAAGCCCAACATTGCTGCGAGGCTAGGTTGCGCCTACTGCTCTTCAAAAGGTTCATGCCAATCACCTCTCAAATGGTAATGTGATTTGAAACTATAGATGATCTCACCGTTGTAGAGGCACTCTTGGTCCTGCTAGCTGTAAAGGTGTTGGGGGTTTACCCCAAGGACCTGCGCTATAACGAGCCTGGCTGACAGTTCTTTGAACAGTGGCAGGCAGCTGCTGCAATAGCAGTTGCTCCACCTGATCCCTTCAGCAACAGCAGCAGCAGCAGACAGGAGCAGAAGCACTTCGTGTCACCTTCTGCTTGAAGCCTATTAGCAGGGACTCCAGGTGCCATGATAAATCACTAACAGATAGCTCCAGTTTGATGTGACGACACAAGCAAACCATCTATTGGTCAAAACAATGATGCTAGTTGTGTGGTAGTGTGACACATGGGTGACAGGCGTTCTCTTTGGTATCCTGTGCTTCAAGGAATGTCTGATGATTTCACTACCTGTACATGAGCCCATCCAGCAGCTTCATATGCATGGCCATGCTTGGCAGCAGCGGAGCAGCAGTGATGGCTGACTCTACATCTTCTGTAGCCAACCGCCGAGCAGCAGCAATACCTTGGACAACTTGATCATACAGAGACTGCAGACAGATACAGCAGTAGGGCCATGTGTGTGTTTGTGCACTTGTGCCAGTGAGTGATGTTGGTGCAGCAGCTGCAAAGGCAGCTTTGAAAGGTAGCACTGGCAGATCTATCGGTCCTGCCGTGCTGTGCTGTTTCAACACATATGAACTGCTTGTTGTCATCCTTGCAGCACACTGAGAGACACAAGAGGCAGCAGTCAGAACTGCATAACAACAGTATCAAGGCTAGGTTTGTGAATGTCTGGACCCAGCCTGTGTCAAACAAGGCTTGTACGGCTGTGGATCCATCAAAAGGAGGGTCCAGGAAACACACAATGTACATCTGCCTTGTCATTAGAGCTAGGTGAAATAGATGCTGCAGCAGCAGGATACGAGTTTTCAGGAAATATAACAACCTCTGGTTTGAGAAGTATCTTACTCAGGGCTGACCCAATCACACCTGTAGCAATGATGTGATGTTCTCTCTGTGTGCTGGATCAAACTCCTTGTTCAAGACAGGTGACATGGCGCTCTTGTACTCCTCTCGCCGGAACACCTCAGGCTGGACTTTCAAGTTGTCAAGCAACCCTCTAACAAAAACCTGCAAAGACAGTAGGTTGTTATCCCTTGCAGCAGTCATTGGCAGCAGCTACATGCACAATATGACGTGCTCTAGAACCCAAGGGCTCAAGACGCCATAAAACAAGCATGTGTGGTTTGACGAAATGAGTGCGCATGTCAGAGCTGCCCTTGTGCCACAAATGCTCGACCATTCAGTTTGCTAACCTTTGTTCAGCTGATGAAAAGCTACAAACTGATAAGCTACCTGTTGAAGGGAAGGGGGGTAACCGTTATCTGCATATGCTTGTACACACAGGGGGGATTGACATACACGTGGACTGTTTTGCTGTGCATTATCTGTTCCTCAATTGTACTGTTTACAATATCACTCCTACCTGAGTACTCTCAAAGCCCAGCAATGACAAGCACGCTGTTGGTGGCATGAACACCTTATCAGCTGCTGATGCCAAGTAGTACAGCCCCGTAGCATTCAACCCTCCTTCACCAAATGTGTTGCTGTACGCATACACTGGTGCACGCTCCTTGGCATGAAACTGCAGCAACACAAACAAAGATGCAACACTGCTATATCTATTGTCACTGTCAGGCTAAGCTGGAATATATTGGGAGTTTGGGGATAAGTGCCTTGCATATGGAGCTCGTTGAGTATGCTACAGGTCACAGTGTAATCTGGCCTCAGGTGTGCGGGCTGCTGTTGCACAGCAGAGCTTACCATGGCAAGAAAGCCAGGTAACCGCAAGACACAGCTGCCACAGAAGAGGTTTGCTTGGGCGGTTGCCAACCCATCCATCAGCAGTAGAGCGCTGTATCGCATGCATCTCCGGCTCTACAGCCACTCGATGCTTTATGTGCGTGGTAAAACCAATACTCAAGATCATAATCAGCCCACAAGACATCACATGGCGCTGCAGTCGCTGCTTTCGTACATTTAATATTCCCCTACTGAAGAATTGCTGCCTACCACTTGAAAGCACAGCACATGCGCCTAAGCACAACCTGCATTCAACGCCAACACACCTACCCTGAAGTCTAGTAAAGCATTTCTCAGTTCCTGCAGCTGAGCGATTCCTGCAAAATTCTCCCTGCCGCCCAGAATAGCCAAAACACCACGCACACGCTCATCTGATTTGGCGGTGTGCAGAGCCTGACAGCAGGATCAGCAGTGTCGCAGATTCTTGGTTGTCAAGGTCAGTTGGTTGGTTGGAATGGCAATGGCATACGGTGCAGCATGCAGTGATCGGAAAGCTGTCACGTACAGGTAGCAACTGTTGCAGTTTTATGTGCAGGAATCACAGCAAGAGTGGTTGCAGACTGCATCGAACCGTTGTGTGAGGGTCTTTGGTACCTGCTGTTTCACAGCAGCGAATAGTTCTTGATCTGTATTGGTACACTGGTAAGACGATGGCATAGCCATGCTGCGAAAGTTGACTGCCAACGTAGCTGTGTGGAAGCCGTTGCTGCTGACATGCTTCGTCTGGGTGCTTTGCTGATGATAAGATATCAGCGTCCTGGTAAAGCATATACCGACTGCTGGACTTTGTGGTCATGTTGTTATCTTCAGCTGCTAGCATGGCATCAGCTCCATGGTGGGTGAACACACTGTCATCTGCCTACTGCAACACTGTGCCGCTGGCATTGCCACAGTATACATGCGGCCGATGAGCTGATCCTGACTTTAGTGCCACGTGGGTTGTCAATGCTGACCTGGATGAGGTTGCGCAGCTCCAACTGATGCAGGCCCGCACTGATGAGGCTCAGGGGGCTGCCGCTCAGCCTCTCAACGAGCACTTGCTGCTCTAAGTCCAGATCAAGAAAGAATGCCTCTGGCAGGGTAATGAACTCCTGTTATACAATGCATGGAGCCAAGTATCTCGTGTGAAGGCCAATCAGTGACTGGGTACAGAAGCGTGGCCCAACTAATGGACTACATAGGTGAAATGGGCCAGCTGACTGCTGTGTAGTGCCTCAGGCTGGTGTGTTGAGACAGCGAAAATTAGACGCTGCTCTCAAACCGTTCTATGTTATGTTTCAGGGCAACAGAAGCCTGGATAGCGAGTAGGGGTGCAGTAAATGTTGAGGAGTGCTGAGAGGGGTTGCCAGCATGCCAGTGCTTGCTCTGCTGTACCTTGAAGGCCTTGTAGCTCTGGTAGATGCTGGCGCCCACATTGTATACTATGACGGCACCGAAAACTCTTTTTGCGTTCGTTGACCAGCTCGACGACCACCATCTGCATGCAGCATCGATCCAATGATGGGCAGCATGGCACATCGATACAGAAACAACGACTCACGAGACTTTGGCGCCGGTTTCTGGGTGTGAGCAGCTTACATGTTACGGCAGCTGTTGATCTATGGTCAATGAGCTTCGTTCGAGGCAGTGACAGACAACGACGAAGCTACTGTTGCAGGTGGAGCAGCAATACATGCCAACTTACCGATAGGCCGGGCTTGCCATTATGTCAGCAGCTGCGATTCAGTAACTAGTCACCTGGATGCATTGTATGGCATTCCCACCGTTCCAACTAGTCGGAGACCTCTCAGTACGTCAATATGCCCGCGCTGGTACCTGCCCAGAGCAAGCGTTGCTTCTTGCTATGCTCGCAAACTCACTCTTGGCTCACGGTGTCTGTTTGCGGCCTAAGTCGGGCCTGATATGCCGGTGTCACCAGGAGACTGTTACCTTGTCCCAGAACAGTGCTAAATTCAAGGTGCTTCTGGCTGAATGTTCCCGTTATCAAGCTGGACCGCTGCAAGCAGATGTTCAAATACTTTATGTAGCCCAAGTGTATGACGCAAAGCAGCAGAGATAGACTGCAAGTTGCAAACGGCTCAGTTAGCCATCAGCTCTGCTGCTTGATAGCTGAATACATGAAAGTCCGTTTTATTTTGCGGCAGTCTTGTTTGACTCCTTGATTCGCCAACAGGGCAGCAGCAGGCATGGTTGCAGGTGGCCCTAGCTCTCCTCGTGTCTTGGCCATCGGCCTGAGCTGCCCGGCAGGATTAACTGCATCCCTTGAGAATGGCTTTAAAAATGTTGTGCACATCGTCAGGTCGCTGCATGCCACCTCCAGCTGCTTTATCAGTCAATGCATTATCAAGTTGCCGGCCCCTGGCGAATCAGCTCAAGTTGTTGTGAAATCCTACACAAAGGCGAAGCTGGAAGAGGCAGAACTACAGCAGGTGCGACTGAGCCTCAAGCAATAGCTCGCAACCAGGTCGCCCCCTGGCGGGAAACTCTGGGGTACCAACAAACCAGCAGCCACTCTCAGCTCGGCGAGGATATTATGATCTGCTTGCATGCCGACACAACCTCTCTACAGCATCAGAAGACGCCAGGGTAGTACCGGTACTAGCAAGGCTCTGTGCCAGGGTAGTACCAGTATTAGCAAAGCTCTGTGCCAGGGTAGTACTGATACTAGCAAGGCTTGGGTCAAATCAAAGTTTCAGGGTCAGACATAATGTGCCTGACTCCCTATGTTCCAGGTTGAGCTTGAGATCCGTCTACATCACAAGCTTACGGATAGACATGCAGTGCCCTTCTGGGTTGCACTTGAGGACAGCAGCCAGATACACATCATCAGCAAGTTCTGTCCCGAGGGTGATCTGCGTCAGCGCATCACAGCAGGGCACATGTCCGAAGCAACAGTACGGGACCAGGTCATCCTACCGTTGTTGCACGTGCTGCTAGATATGCACTCAAAGGTATGGCTGGCAGTTGACCTGGCAGCTGATGCTGCACCTCTGTGCCTCCCTTAACAGTAAAGCCTGTGGGCCTGTACACCTTGACAAGACCTCATGAGGTTACTGAAGTGTTGCCGCAGAGATCTGTTCGGTAGAACACACACTGCATGGCGGTATGGCTGACCGCGATAATTGGTGTGTTTTGTTGTGCGCACAGGGCATTGTCCATAGAGATCTGAAGCCAGAAAACGTCTTCTTGTCAGGAGACCATGTACTCCTGGGGGACTTTGGGCTTGCAGTAGCCCTTCCAGAGCAGCCAGCAGACACAGCTGCAGCAACAAGCACAGCCAATGGCCTAGCACAGCAGTTGCCAGCGCCGGGTCTGATCGTTGCCGTGGATAGCAGGGTCAGCAGCAGCGGCATGCGCACGCCTGAGCTGCCCCCCAGAAGCAGCAGTGCATGTGGCTACCTGTCCAGCAATTGCAGCACAGCAAAATGCGCCAATCATCCTGCACTTAAGCGTGTCAGTTTTAGCAGTAGCGATGTGTTGGCCCTGGCGGACTGCAGCGCGATGGATGGCAACGCTGCCGGCGGCGCAGGATGCCGGTTGACTCTGGCAGGTGTCAAGCGCTGCAGTAGTGCTGGTAGTGCTGGTGTTTGGGGACAGGCAGCTATGCCTCAGATGCCAAGTGAAGTTGCAGGAGGTACACCAGCATACTCAGCTCCTGAGATAGTGAAGGCGGCGTTCAATTGTACACCAGCAGCAAGTGCTGTAGGGCCACAGGTAGGGTCCCCCTGACAAGAGGCTAAGGACTGTGACTCCTCACCAAGAGACTAAGAACTGTAGCTCCTCCTCTGCCTCAAGCAGCTGTGTTTGCAGCCCATGGGGGGTTGCTCCTCACCAAATTCAGCGTTACACCTCTTATGCTGCTTGGAGATGTAGTTGGGGGAAATCACTCTTGACCTGAAGTGTGGTGCTGCACTGCACGCAGAATGACATCTGGGCATTAGGAGTACTGGCAATTGAGTGCCTGACAGGTCAGCATCCCTTTGGTGACCCAGAGATGTCACCATATGCCTTCATGTTCAACATCATTGGCAGCAAGCAGTTGCCACTACAGCAGCTGCCGGTAACTGAGCAATGCAAGGACT
>NSMO01013263.1:3891-36940 GCA_002588565.1 Coelastrella sp. UTEX B 3026 | reverse complement strand
GCAATGGGCTGGGGTTCTATGGATGCCAGTACCCCAGCAGCAGCAGCAGCAGGAGGGATAGCCAACAGTAGCACAGCTGGCTGGGGTCATACTGCCTCACTACCCCCCAAACCCACACCAGCAGGGACACATACAGCTACAACTGCTGCTGCTGCTGCTACACCTGGCTGGGGGCATAGCACATCACTACCGCTTCAGCACCCCCAAGCTACCACACGGTTGACAGCAGCAAACCTAGCAAACAGTTCATTTCCCGCAGCCCCCGAGCCCTCGGTTGGTTGGGATACTGCCAGTGTTGTTAGTGCTAACAGTGCAAGCAGCAAAATGACGTCATTTTCAAAGTTAGAGGAGCCGTTGCCGAATGCGGGTATGGGGCAGGGTTGGGACGTCGTGGCGCCACGGATTCAGCAAACGGTTAAACCACCCGTGCCTCAGAGGCCCAAGGAAGGGTTTAGTAACAGCTTCGGGGGGCAGATTGGGTTTAGTCATGCCCCGGGGGCGGGTGGTAACGTTACGAGAGTTGGATCGTATGGTGGTGCTAGTGCTGCTGCTGGTGGCGGTTGGGATCGCAGCAGCAGCAGCAGCACCAGCAGCAGCGTGTACGGTATCCAGCAGCAGCAGCAGCAGGGAATGTACGATCAAGATCTAGCTTATTCCAGGCGCAGCAGCATCAGCAGCAGTGCGTATCCTGATGCTGGGTTTAGTAAGCCTTATCCTCAGCAGCAGCAGCAGCAGCAGGGTGGCAGCAGCATTGGTTTCGGGGACCTGGGCGGGACCTCCAGTGACACAGCCGGTTGGTTACTACCAGGCATATTCATTATGGGATCTGTGGGTGGGACTCCTGGTGACACTCGATCCGGGACCTCTGGTTACTCAGTGGATGGGACCTCCAGTGACATGTCACTGGACTGGACCTCGGGTGGGACCTCTGGTGACCGGGCGGTACCGGAAGTGACCAACGCCCAGGAATTCAGGGACTATCTTCACAGTGAACTTGATGCTCTTGAAAGTTCACAGCGTGAAGTTGAGAACAGAATCAAACACAATGCGAGCCAAATCGAGAGGCTTACACAGGTGTGATTGGCAGTGTGACAAAAAATATTAGGACACTCCCCACAGGCATGATAATGGGCGTTTTGCTTGCATTATTGTCAAATAGTATGCTTACAAATTGTCACTATCTGCTTTCACAATCCTGACTCGCACTGCGACGGATAACCACGGTCGCCTATCTCAAACATCAAAGGCATATCATTGCGTCCATTCGAGCACCACCCGTCAAATCAATTCAAGTGTTGGCTTGATGACCCTCCAGTCTGTGCACCTGCTGACGTGGACCACGCTGTATCACTGCAGATCGGTGACCCCTCCGCTGCCAACACCATTGCTCGTCTTGGACTGGATAACAGCAAAATGCAGAACAAATTGGCTCACAAAGCAAAAGAAAAGGTAATCAATCAAACTAACACCAGCACCACCACGACACCTGATAGTGTTAGTACAGCACAGGTTTCAATGACGGAAGTCCAGGCCGGTAAAAAGCCTTCCATAAGTTTCAGCTCTAGTTCGTTGTAGTGGTTATTGTGTATGGGATATGGGATATACTTCAAGAGAAGTCACAAAGGTTACCTCATCATCTGAAATGGTACTGTGTGCTATGTTCAGGGCCCTGGATGTTGGCTTCATCGCCTGGGATTGTGGGCTGCTTGGCTGTGCATTATTGTGCACTAAAGAGTCTCTGCTTGACAGTCGATAGCATCTTTACAGCAAGTGATGCTTGTCAGCATTATTAAGATTAAATTGTCTCCTTTTCAGGGAGAGCCAGGCTGGCCACCCTTTCGCTGCTTCTGGCATGGCCAGCATGCTACAGGCAGTGAAAGTGGTGCCAGCCTGGCTGCTCCCTGAGGAAGAGAAGTTGACAAGTTTTGACAAGTTGGAAGCCTCAATCTTGTCTGGACCTCTGCAAGAGGCAATGCCCAACATCTATTTCAATGCAAGCTCCACTTATGCATGCCAACGCGCGTTGGCAAAACTGTGACCAGCAGTGGCGGTGTATCTTCGGGCTGCAGAGGTTTAGGGTGTTTGAGGGAAGTCGGCACGTGGTTTAGCCTGATACGGTCAGGCCCATCCTTGTCCATGAAAACATGTTGTTGATTATTTAAAGAGATGCTTGAATTGTGGCTGTCTTTTTGCACAATCAAGCAACTTTCTTCTACTGTGAAGCAGTTACTAGCTGAACCAGCCACCCTTTGTCGCCTTTGCATTACTGATGCAGCATCTTCAGCATTAGATCACTGACACTCATCTTCTTCTATGTTTCACAGGAGGTGCTAGGGTTTTGCCTGAGAGAAGTAGGCAAGTTGGCCAGCCTGGCATTGTCAGGCCCAGAATTATCAAGAACTGAACCAGCTACCCTGCTTTACCTGTTTGTTGTGTGTTACGCTTTACTACAGTAGCATCTTTGACATTAGATCACAACATTCATCTTGTTTTATGGTTTGCAGGAGGTGCTAGGGTTTTGCCTGAGGGAGGTCGGCAAGTTGGACAGCCTGGCATTATTGGGCCCAGCACTATCAGGAGCAGAGGCAGCTACCCGCCTTTGTCTTTGTGTTGAGTGCAGCATTTGTACAATACATCACAACACTGATTTTCTTGATGTTTTACAGGAAGTCCTAGGGTTTTGCCTAAGAGAGCTGGGCAAGTTGGACAGCCTGGCGTTGTCAGGACCAGCACTATCAGGAACTGAGCCTGATGATGTCAAAGCTGCTGTGGTCAAGAGACTTGCAAGCACGGTGCAGCAACTCAAGCAGGCCCAGAACTCGGTAAGTACTTTCACTAGCTAGCAGTCTGATGGTTTGGTTTATCAAATAATCTGTTTCAGGGTTTTGGATCTGCCTTACTCAGGCTTTAGGAATCTGTATTGGACTGATGTTGTGCTTGTTATGATTTGTATGTTGAATCCAGGATCAGGGGGTCACCTTGATATTCAGCAATGCACTTGATAATCAACAATGCACTTGATATTCAGCAATGCACTTGTGACAAATAACAATGCACTTGTGACAAATAACAATGCACTTGACAAATAACAATGCACTTGACAAACAACAATGCACTTGATAAACAACAATGCACTTGATAAACAACAATGCACTTGATAAACAACAATGCCCTTGGTAAATGTCAATGCACTTGAAAAATAACAATGCACTTGATAAATAACAATGCACTCGAAAGTTTACAGTGCACTTGTGACTGTCCTCTCCAGAGTGGGAGTTGGATCTGCATGTTGAAGAACCGTGAAAGAAAGAATTAGGTTTAGTATTTGCTGCATTGCCGTTGTGTCACTCGGCTGTGGTTGCAGTTACAGTTCATGATTCAGACTTCTTTGTGAAGTATGTTATTGTGCAAAAGAGAGGGCTGGAAAGCAGGCTGGTTCTACAGATCAGCTGGATAAATCTGCTATACTGATGTGTGCTTCTGAACCACTCAAAATACTAGCTATAGCAGCAACTTCAAACTTCGACTCAGCGTCTATTCACCTCCCTTTGTCCTTGTGCTGTAAACCTCTCATTTGTCTTTGTGCTGTTGACCCTAAACCCTCTGCTTTTATATATGCTGCTAACCCTAAACCCTTTATGATGTGCAGGGTGGCGACGTCTGATCAACTCCCTGCTGCTTTGTCCTTGTGCTGTTTAACCCTGTTTTTTTGTACAGGGTGGCGGCGTGCTGTTCCTGCCTATCAGTATTGTGGATCAGCTTCAAACAGCAGTAGCACAAACCACAGCAGAAGGCCACTCCCTAAACCCCGACGCAGTAGACACCCTTCTAGCATCATTCTCACCCTTGGTCCCTCTCAATAACATGTTCGGCGCTGCTGCTGCTGGCAGCAGTGCCGGCGGCAGCAGCAGCAGCAGCGGTTTAGGATTCGATCAGCCGGATACAAAAGTAACATATGGGGCGGGACCTGTGGATTACTATGAGAGGCTAGATGGCGGTTCTAAAGACCAGCGGCAGCCCTGGCAGCAGCAGCAGCGGCAGCAGCAGCAGGGTTTTGGAGTGGGCTTGGGTCCAGACGGACAGCATGCCGGATATCCATATGCACCAGCACCTGCAACCGGTGGAGATCTTCTGGTAAGATTGCAGTAGCTGTAAGGATGGGACTTGCTCAGCCACTTATGCTACCCAGTTACTGTTACGCTATGAGACACATTCAGAGACTTTGGCCCGACACAGAAGAATTTTTTTGAATGGTGCATGCAGCATTTTTGATAATAGCCCCATTTACGCTTCACATGCTGTGCTGCTGCCGCGCTATTCCTTTGCAGATGTATCGCACGCTTCTATTTCCAAATGATTATCAGCTTCTCAGCTGAGTACGAGAAGGTGACACATGACCGCATGATTGGGATCATGGGACCTGTTCATCTACTCATATAACTCATTTACTGTTAGGCTAGTGGTTTCAGCGGTTTCTGCATCAGCATGGCAGCTAGAAGAATATGTTGAATGGTGCATGCAGCTTTGTGAATAGCCGCCCCGTCCACCACTTCATGCTGTACTGCTGCAGCTTCACCAGCTTTACTCCTCTGTAAATGAATGGCATGCTTGTATTGGGATGTTATTGTATGCATAACTCTGTTGAATGTGTGCTGCAATGCTGCTGCCGCTGCACTTGCAGGTACCAGCCCCCACTGCTGGTTGGGACAAGTTGCCTGACTTGAATGAAATGCTGGCAGAGCTCACAACAGCAAAATTAGCAACGCTGCTGCTGCCGCTGCTGCTGCTGCTGCTGCTGCTGCTGCTGCTGCACTTGCAGGTACCAGCCCCCACTGCTGGTTGAAATAAGTTGTCGGTTTTTGAAAAGATGTCACAAGGCCTTTTATGTAGTCAAATGTAGTCAAGACAGCACATGATGGACACTGGTACTACATGATTGAATTACTGCTGCTGCTGCCGCACTTGCAGGGCCCAGCCCCCGCTGCTGGTTGGGACAAGTTGCCTGACTTTGACCGAGTGTTAGCAGAGCTCTTACCCAGTCAGAACAGCACACGATGGACACCCGTACTACATGATTAAATCTTCATCATCTGGTCTGTACTAAAATGCTGGGATTGTCCAACTCTGTCCCCCTCTTTCCAACGCTGCTGCCGCTGCTGCTGCTGCTGCTGCTGCTGCTGTTGCATTGGTTTATGGGTTCTATTTGTTTGCTGTGCTGACTGTGCTGCATTGCTGCTGCTGCTGCTGCTGCATTTGTAGGGCCCAGCCCCCACTGCTGGTTGGGACAAGTTGCCTGACTTTGATGAAATGCTGGCAGAGCTCACAACAGCAAAAGACATCAGCAGTGCATTGGATAAAAGCAGCAGTAACATGAAGTATCTGATCGGATTGAATCAAGCACCATTGTTTGAACCAGAGGAAACAGGGGCAGGGGTAGGGTTAGCATCTCTGGCAGCGAATGCTGCTGCTGCTGCTGCCGGGACTGATGTACTGCTGCCAGCAGCAGCAGCAGAGCCAGAACTTGGTACTGCTGTGAACGGCACTGTGCCAACCGAAGCTGCTGCCGCAGCCGACGCAGTAACAGCACCGCCAGCAGCAGAGGCAGAGCCTGGTGCTGCTGTCAATGGCAGAGCAGCTGTGCCAGCAGTGCCATCTGCACCTGCTGTAGAAGGGGATGCTGCTGGCACAGCGGCAGCAGCTCAACCCACAGCAGCAGCAGCAGCAGGAGGGGATGCTGTCCTAGTCAGCGCAGCACCAGCAGCAGCAGGAGGTGTAGTAGGAGGTTATGCGGAGCCAGTACACATTACATTCGTCATCAACCCCGACTCAGATTCTGTAAGATTGCAGTTGGATGCAGCACCAAATGAAGCAGCAGCAGCAGGTGGTCCTGCTGCTGCTGCTGCTGCTGCTGGTGCAAACGGTGCTGCTGCAGCAGATGCAGCTACTGCTGCTGAACATGCAGCAAGAGCTGGTGCAGCAGCAGTAGATGAAGTGAATCAGCCAGCTGCTATACAAACAGGTGCGATCAGCGCTGCTGCAGCCAGTGCTGGTCACCTTGATGGACCGTCTGATGATTCAAAGACTGCAGCAGCAGCAGCAGCAGCAGCAGCAGCAGCAGCACAGGGTCAGGCTGCTGATCAATCACCACCAGCAGCAGCAGCAGCACCAGGGGCTGGTAGAGCATTGGGAGCAGCAGCAGCAGCAGGAGAGGGTGTAGCTGCAGCTGATGAAACAGCAGCCGCTGCTGCTGCTGGCAACGTAGCAACAGAAGCTGCTTCTGGTGCAGCTGCGACTGGCGCTACACCAGTTGATGCGGTGCAGCCCGCAACAGATAGCCCTGCTGCTGCTGCTGCGGCAGCAGTGCAGAAGGGTGCTGGCACCGCAAACATTGGAGTACCATCAAGTGGCGCTGCTGCTGTCACTGCTGGATCAGCAGCAGCTGCTGCTGCAGCAGCAGCCGCAGGGCTGCCTTCTACAGAAGGAACAGCAGTAGGAGTCGCAGCAGCTGCCAGTACACCAGCTGTCACAGCAGATCTGGCAGCAGCAGCAGCAGCAGCAGATCAGGCAACAGCAGCAGCAGCAGCAGGGTTGGACGGTAAACCCCACGCACCACCCCTACCGCTGTCACCAGCACCTCCACCAGCCCCAGCAGCAGCAGCAGCAGCAGAGGGTCAGGCAGCAGCAGCAGCAGCAGCGGATCAGCCAGCAGCAGCGCCTAAACCTCCGGCTCCAGCCCCACCTCCTGCCCCTCCAAAGCCGGCAGCAGCACCCGCACCCCCACCACCCCCACCACCGGGCAAGGTACCAGCAGCGGCCCCGGCACCTCCACCCCCACCACCAAGACCACGGCCAGCAGGTGAACATTTCACGCAATAACGCAATCATGCTGTAACATATTCATCTCATCAAGGGTGTCGCTTTCGTGTACAATACTGACACCTGCTTGTTTAACCACAGGTGCCCCCCCACCCCCACCACCCCCAGGCATGAAAGGCAAAGCCGGGCTAGGTGCCATGCAATGTATCGGCCCCAATGCACCACCAGCAGCCCCGGGGATGGGCCTTTCGCACCCCGATGATGACTCAATCCTGAAGGACAAGTTTTTACATGAAGTGTATCAGATGATTCGAAGGCAGGAGCTGGGCTTTGCTGGCAAGGGTTCAACAGGTAAACCGCAGCAAGATCACAGGGTCGGCATAGGGTGTAGATGTTCAGGATTTAGGGTTTGGGGCTTGGGATCTAGGGTTTGGGGTTTGATATTTGGGGCTGGGTATTTGGGGTTTGGGGTTGACGGCAGGCTAAATCGTCACATTGAGGATGGACGCTATGGAAGGTTGCAGTGTATGCCCTACAGTGGTTGGTAGCCCTGCAGTGGTTGGTAGCCCTACAGTGGTTGGTAGGGTTGCATGTTGCTTCTATCTGATCATTAGGCGGTCAGTGTGGGCATGTTGGTAACACTAAATGTTAATGCAGTGTATGACAAGCGTGATAAATATGTAGCCAAGCCATGCAACACTGTAAGATGCAATTCCGTAAGATATCTAGATACTCTGTCATAGCTATACCACGCATGCGGCAGGTGCTAAGCCGTAGATATTGGTGGGGCAGATGCTTGTGAGATGCTGGAGCATTGTATGCATTGAATTGCAATAGCCTTAGTATCTGGAACATCGTCTGACTATGCCAACATATCTGACAGCTGTTCGGTGATCCTCACAGACGTGTACATTCACATGTAACGCAATTCAAATGTTGTTATTCTTGCAGGCGCTAACAAAGGTGCTGAGGCAGATGCCAGCAAGATGTTGAGAAGCTGAAATCAAATTTAGGCTTTTGCGCCCAGGCCAGCCACTTTGTTTGGCACATTGTCTGATACTGCAAATTCAAATGTTGTTATTCTTGCAGGTGCAAAAAAAGGTGGTGAGGCAGATGCCAGCAAGATGTTGGAGGAGTTGAAATCCAAGATGGGTCACATGGCGAAGATCCAAGAAGACTTTGAGAAGCGCCGGGGGGATATTGCAAAGTGGGCGGCTGAAGTGAGAACATTCAAGCCGGTAAGCAACATACTTGATAACAGTCGTGCTACAGGTGTACAATGTATTACGTACGTCTACTTATTCCTGTATGCACGTTATATAATGTTGTATGTACGTTGATTCATTATGTATGTTTCTGTGTGTTGTACAGATGCATGCGTAGCATATTGGAGCGAACAAAACTGCTGCATTGCTGGTGTCACTTAGTACCCCAGGAGTCCACACAGAGCTTTTCTCTCTGCGCCGACTATTTAACCAAGCTTGGCTCACACTTCCCCCCGTTTGCTTCTGTTTAACCATCAGTATTGTGACGATGTATGTGTGCAGGTGTCTATGGACGAGATCAAGCAGTTTGTGAGCCACATGGAGTCGCAACTTCAAACATTATATGAGGATGTTGCTGAACTCAAGATGTTTGGAAGTTGGCCGGACAGCAAATATGACACATGCAAGCTGGCTTGGTCACAATATCAGTAAGTGTGTGACAACGTATGGTACCTATCTTGGGTTCCGGCCTCCTTGTTCAGGGTTGAGCTTTATCTCATGCTCGTTGTTTGCCGTGAACCAGAAAGTCAAAGTTGGGCACTTGGGTTGAACCCATGTTGTATGACTTTCATGTAGATGCTCAGACAAGAGGTCCGTGGCTTGTAAACCTGTCTGATGTGTCCAACATGCCTAGGGCGCCTCTGATGCTGTGGCTCCACAGGGTTACTGTTTGCTTTGGGATAAGGCCGAAGGCTGGGCCCCCCACCTATGGGTGTGAAGAATATCAACTCTGTACTGTTGGGCGACGGCGGGCTATGAAAATTTTTTTTTCTGCGCTGTATATAAAAGTGACTGAGCCATGCAACAAGTTGGGTGCGCTGGCAATAGCTGTCCTATCATGCATGGGGGTCGCCACCCAAAGAGCTCTCTGTGCTGCTCATGATGTATGGCCCTGGCTTTCTGCAAGCATTGTATGTGGTTTTTGTACACATGATCTGCTGTGACCAACATGCCCATTATGTAGTACCAATCTGCCTTCACTGCTGTCCTTTCACAGGATGCTACTCGCTTTGAAGGATAAGGCCGAAGGTTGGGCCCCACCTATGGGCGTGAAGAAGGTCGATGCTGTGTTTGGTGACCTGGAGAGATGCTTCAATGACATGATGTGGAAAGTGGAGGCATACATGCGAGAGTGAGTAGGAGGGGTTTAGTGTCCGAGTTGCTAGTTGCTGCAAGAAGGTCTCTGCTAGTCTCCCTTGGTTGCCATACGTGCCATATGTGCCGCACAGTGTGCCACAGTCACAGTGGGGTTGCATGCTGACAACTACGCCATATATGCAAGTGCTGTCAACACGCTGCAGTCTGCTGAAAGCCTTGAATTCCAAACAGAGCAGCATGCAGTTCTGTGCCTTGTTTGCATGCATGCCTTGGACAGCTAAGAGGTGTTTATTGATTGAACAGCCCAGCATTGGTATGTCAGCCATATATGCTAGAGAATAGAGAACCGATTCCCCTACTGCTGTACATCATGATGTTTGACTCACACCTTACTGTGTGTGTGTTTTGTGTGTGCAGTAAGGATGTTTTCAAGAAGCCATTTAAATCCAAGGCCAGGGCATCCCCTGGCCTTGACCAGCAAATTGGCATGCCAGCCATGTGTTTTGAAGCCGAACCGGTAGCCAACTTGCTGCACATGCTTGACTCGCACCTGACTGTGCTTGCTGTTGGTGTGTGCTGTTTATCGTGTGCAGTAAGGATGGTTTGGAGAAGCGATATAAGTCTGAGGGTCCTTGGCCTGGAGCAGCGTTGGCATTTCAGCCATGCAGCCTTACTGTGTCAGCCTTATACATGCTACACATGCTCAACTCACACCTTACTGTGTGTGCTGGTTTGTGCGTGCTGTTGATGTGTGCTGTTTGTGCGCGCTGTTTGTGCATGCTGTTTGTCTGTGCAGTAGGGATGGGCGGGAGAAGCGATTCAAGTCTGAGGGTATGCTTTTGGTCTCAACCAGCAGACTGGCATGTCAGCATACTGCCTGAAGCAGAACCGTTCCCCTCCTGCTACACATGCTTGACTTGCACCTGACTGTGCTTGCTGTTGGTGTGTTCTTTTGGTGTGTGCAGTAAGGATGGTTTGGAGAAGCGATACAAATCTGAGCGTATCCCCTGGCCTGAGCTCACGTTGGTGTGTCAGTGTGCGGCCTAAAGCAGAACCGGTCGTCCACACATGCTACACATGCTTGACTGATAATCTACTGTTCGTGATGTTTTTGTTTGCAGTAAGGACGGTTTGGAGAAGCGATTCAAGTCTGAGGGTATCCCCTGGCCTGGAGCAGCCCTGGTCAACAGTGTGAGGGTGTCTAGCTTGAACTATGGCAGATCACACATGAAGACAGCTGTGGAGGTAAGATGAGTTGATTGCTCATTGTATGTTTCATAGCGCTGCTTACGAATTTGAGACTCTCTTTTTCTTCGAAAGTTCAGAACGGCTCTGTGCCAATAGTGTGAGAGTGTTTAGCTTGAACTATGGCAGAGCGGGCATGAAAACAGCTGTACAGGTAAGATGAGTTGATTGCCATATTATGTGTCAGATTGCTAGTCACTGGATGTGACACTCTCAAAACATCAAGCAGTCTGTGTTTACATTTGATGGCGTTGTGAACAGTTGTCATGTCAGATCATCACATAGCACTACAATAGATTCACAGACGGTGAAGCGCTCTCATGTACTCTAATGCAGTTTTGTCTGTGTATAGCTATACACTCTATAGCGGGGCTTCAAGTCACTGGCATGCCATGCAGCAGTCAGTGGCATGTCATGCAGCAGGCTCTACTGGCAGTACCTTCTTGGCTATAGCGCGAGTACTCCCACGCTGTCAAACAGCCTTCCTTTGCAGTCATTGCTTGCCTGCTGTGTTTCGCTTCAGCTGGGCAGCAGTGCTTAGAAGTTGATTGTCTGTACTATATCCTGCGCAATACACTCGACCCTAGCAAATGCTCTGAGAGGATCTGCACCTTGCTGCGTTGAAAGGAAGGGGGCCCACTTAGACACGACTCCCAAAAGGGATGGAAGTATTCTAATGCAGCCTCCAACGATTGCAATCGTTGAGCTTTAGTCACACTGACGCTTAGTCCCTTGGCTGTCGGCTGGCCGGCCGCACCCCCCTGTGCTATCACGTGCCGGTGGATAGCGTAAGTGGCACCATGATGCCCGGTTTGCTATCTTGAACCATGGTGTTGGGTTTGCTAGCCGTGCTGCTGCAAATCTAACTGTCTGGCACTCATCGACTGTGCTATTGCTTGTGGGGCGGTGCTTGCAGGAAGTACATAAGTTAGCAGCCCAGCAACCACCCCTGAAGAATCTGCAGCAGACACAAGTCACGCTTCTGACCAACTCAGTGAAGTTCATGTTCCGAGTACATCAGTTTGTGTCAGGGTTTGATGCAAAGACTCGAATACAGTTTGCCGAGGTTGCACAGCTGCTGAATAGTGTCAAGGCAGGTGCCCAGCAGCAGCAGCAGCAGCAGCAGCAGGATAGCGACAGTGACACTGTGCAGCAGCAAGATCAGCAGAAGGCTGATGTACCAGTTGTTGTGGTGTCTGCAACAGGCTGATAGTACTATCAGTAGTGTGCTGGACATGAGGGCTCATGGGAATACCAAGGTGCAGCTGCCAGGAGCAGCAGCAGCAGAGTTGAGGGGTAGTTGAACTGTTGAACCGAGTGCTAATGATATATCATGCTGGTTACAAAGGCTTACGCCCAACCGAGTGCTGTACAGCTACATGTAGCTGCGTAGGGGTCAATGGTGCACTTGTTGCAGCTGACACTGCACTAGGGGTTCGCTGCACAAGACATTGCAGGAGCTCGGTGTTGGCTCTCAATGTAACAACTCGTATGCGTGAGAAGACCCATGCATGACACTGCAGCTATTGCCAGCGCATCTGACTTGCTGCATGGCTCAGTCACTTTCTGAATGTTATTATGTAAAAGAGACTGAGCCAATGCAAACAAGATAGATGCGCTGGCAAGAGCTGTCGACGTCGTGCCATGCATGGGGTACGCCACCCGAAAGAGTCTTGGGCTGCTCATGATCAAGCTCTGACAGGCTCTGACACTGACACTTCAAAACCATCGATTATGTTATGCTTTTGTTATGTTATTGTGCAGCAGGGTTTGCAGCAACACCAGCAGCGTCAGCTGAGCTGAGGATGCCAAGTCACTGTGTGCAATGCAGAGCCAACTACAGCAGCTGGCGCAGCAGGAATGATTGTTTGAGATAATTTGTATCATGGCTTGCCTAGGCTTGTCTAGGCTGGATGCTTGTTCGAGCTTCATCTCACACTTTTTCAGCACTGGCATCATCAGCTATAGGGTATAGCCATAGCGGGCCAGCTATGGCTGACGGCTTGCATGAGGTGGATTGATAGGAGCCTGTAAAGTTTGATAACGATCTGGTACAAGCAGTGACCCGTTCTGCGACCAAAACTTGCATTTACTGATATCTAAAACAGCAGGGGTCCATGCACACAGCCGAGCTGGTCGTGTAGATACTTGAATCCCTACGTTTTGCTTGCACATTGCGTGTGCAGCTCTCTGGGGCAAACTTTTGTTGCCACCATCCTCCTACAGGCATTGAACGTCAGCTTGCGTCTACCTGTCTTGTACGCTGTGGATTAGTCAACCCACTTCAGCTAGGCAGCACCACTAATTGCGGGATAAGTTTGTGCATATGTGACACCTTTGCGCAGCGTCTGCGAATGTAGTCTACAATGTCCGATCTGCCTGTCACCACACTTCAGCTGTCACGAGCATGCTGCACGCTCCTGCAGATGCATTGCTGCTTTGCAGCAGCATAGATACCACCAGATCAGCATCACAGACCATTTCCTTGCAACACCCGTTGTTGATACAAGAGCAGCAATACCACAGCGCCTTGAGAGCATTGCTAATTTCCACCTTGAAGCAAGGCTCTTGCAGCTTGAACTCCCTACAACTCAATTCTTCCCCTTTTCATTGCACTTCATTGCACAAAGATAGTAACAAGCCGACACCACCGAATGCAGAATACAAATCATCACGTACCCCACACACCATTCTGATAAGCAACTTCGCAGGCACACCTAGGATCAACTCCCCTTCCACTCTATCTGCCAGCCCGCCTGTATGTACCGTTGCCTCAGTCAGAATTCATGCTATACCACACATCCTTCACATACCCCCACTGCATGGCACTGCAGCTTTGCCAGCGCATCTATCTTGTTGCATTTGCTCCGTTACTTTTACATACATTTCCCTAGCATCCTCACATTCCTATCACGCTCTCAGTGTAGCTTAGCAGCATCCACCTTGCGCTTGGTCTGTTTCTTCTGCTCCAGCTCATTGGCAATCAGGTACCACAAGCTACCGTCATAGATGCCACGGATTTTCTCCTTGCTGATGATGCCATTGTCATCTGCTGCCAGCAGATACGAGGCGTACCACTCAAGGCGCTCAGCAATCCTGCACAGCAGTAGAGATCACATGTGTCAGTGGTGAGGAGACTTTGTTGCAATTATCAGACCTGAACTGGAAATGCGTGTAACGATCAATGATGATGAACATCAACAGGTTTAATTCAGCCAAGGGCTCTAAAGTGTACTATGGCAGCAATGGTCACAGGCAAACAGTTGCAGTTGTTGGTAGTGTACTTCCGAATCTGCTGCCAACAGGTAACGGATCCACCACTGGAGACACTGCTAAAAGCAACACATCATTCTCTGTGGATCAACCTTGGCGTGTGGTGTGACATGCTCTTGACAAATGTTTAAATGAACTAATCTGCGCATTGACAACTACACTTGTGACCAGGTGGGTATGGCACTGCTAGGTCACCCTTGAATAATTATTCCTGAAGCCACTGCTGTTGTAGATTCAATGCTGCTGTGGTTGCTATTTTTGTATCCCGTGTCACTCACCATCCTGTTGGGTCCATGATGTTCATGTTGCCCAGTACCAAGCACTGGATATCATTCCAGTCCAGACCACCCTTGTTGTTTCTGTCATACTTGCTGAAGAGCTCTTCAAACTTCTGGGGCACGAAGCGGCCCTCAGTGTCATATACCTCTGCAGGAAGACAGACATACAGGTACCAAATGCTTGACTCAGCTTCATCTAGTTCACTCCTTGGTCCTTAGTCTGCTCCAATCTTGGTTGGTTTTAGGTGGCTGCTTTTGGGTGTGGAGAGTGTCATTCTAGATGGTGCAGTATCTCTGTCAGATACAACAGGCATTGCAAGTCTAGTACTGTCCAGTAGGATTTAGTGCAAGACCAACATAAGTGTTGTGAATTCCTGCTATTGTCTAGCAAGCTAGGACTGAGACTTGAATGCCGTAGTTTTGCAGGTGACCTGGCTATGTACCACAATCCAAGCAGATTGCTGGCAAAATTTGCACAGTCACAACTCTTACTTGCCACCCTGTATCCGAGCTGTGCTGCGCCAAATAACTAACCTTCAGCCCAATGCTGAACAATGAAACTGGCGAGTTGATGTATAATGTGAGTCAACATACTCCGGAGTACCTCAAGAAATGAGCGCTTTTTCATCCCTTTCCCTACTATTCCCTGCTGCCAGTAGCTCCCCAAAAATGCCCACCAAACTTTGTCGGGGAGTTTCTAACCCCAGCTGCCATACTACAATCACTCACAAAGCAACCGCAACTACTTCCCCACCTGAATCTGAGCCGTGCTTTCCACGGTGAATGTTCTTTAACCAAATCCTGAAGAATGGATCCGGCAGGATGGTGGGTGCAGTTGGATAGCTGAAGCTGCCATGAATGAATGGCACAGCAATCATGCTTAGGATGCGGCCAAAGCCCAGGCGGCGGAAGCCGATGTAGGTGTCCCAGGGCCACAGCACACCATCATTATCCCTGTAGACAGAAACCAGGGCAGAGAAAAACAGTTTATGGCTGTCCTACAGGATAGATCAGCAAGTGAGATATGGGGCAGGGAGCAGCAGCCATTGCGCAAGTGCTGTGTTTGCACAGCCTTCTGTGATACTAACATAGAGCAGTGAGACAGCCTCGTGTGACCCCAGTGTTGCACTGCATGGTACCTTTGCTGGTTACTAAACAACTGATCAGCTGACTGGTGCATCTGCTATTCAGAAAAAAAGCAGGATATCACTACCAAGTGCGGAGCCTGTTTCTCACCTGTCAAAGAAGTCACAGTGTTGCTGCAAGACTGTGTAGTCCTCACGTGCCAGGCTGGCTGGGCTGCCCTTCAGGTTCTCAGCACTGATGGCTTTGTTGGCACGAGGAACACCTGCATTGACCAGCAAACATGATGATCTGCACCATTCTGCTCTTAGCATCGGACGTACAAAATACTTGTTCACAATCCGGCTACGACACACCGTGCACAGGGCTGATGGCCGTATGGCTATGGCTGACTGGTAGGAATTATTCTTCATCCAGGTACTGCCAACTGAAGACTGTACATGTTGGATTGTTTGTACGTAGTACAGCTTCAAGCCGCCTGAAGCTAGTATGCGACTGTACAATGCCTAGTGCTCTCTCAGCAGTTTTCTTAGGTTGCCTAGGATGGCTTAGCAGTCGGGTGCGCTTTACATGTTTACACCACTGTGGACAACTGCATTCACCTCAACCTAGTGGTCCTCGGTCCCAACCTACACTCTACTGCATGGCACAGTCCCAACCTACACACCTGGCTGGGGAATCCTCTGATCCAGGCCCAGTGGTGGTGGGCGGTGTGCTGTGATGGGAGCACCAGGCACTGATGTAACGATGTTATCTGCCATGGTGAATTTGCTGCTTGAGAAATGTGCTATTCCCTGCACAGTTACAACATCGGACACAGAATCAGCAGTGCCTGGTTACGGTAACAGAACAGCAGTGCGTGATGTGTGGCAGCTACTCGCTGGGAATGGTTGTCTGCTGTGCAAGCTGATTGGTGCATTGCATCAAGATGGGAACTGCAAACAGCTGCTTGCGGGCAATGCACAGCTGCTGGCCGTTTTGTGTGCTGTGGTCATTGTGCAAGTGCTGATGGACCACACGGCCAGAGGACGGTTGGTTGGTGTGGACTGCACTCAAAATGGTTGCTACTCAACAGGTGATTGCCGGGCCGAGGGAGTAGCAGCTCGTTTTGTTGCTGTATCAGATATAGCTAGTTCAAAGTGTGATAACTCTGGACCCATGCTGTCAGCTAGGCCTGACTTCAGCTGCGATGCGTTTGGCCACCATACTGTGCACATATTCGCACCTTATAATTCGCACAAAGCTTCTTTGCGAGCACGTTGTTGTTGGCTACACGCAACTTCTGTGTGATACTTTAAACTTTGTAGTGCACCGGTCGACAAACCGTGCTGTAGGTGTAGGCCTCGGCCTATATTAGCAGATGCTGGATGCAGCTCCCTCCCGTCCACAGTTCAGCGTGTGACGGCCGGTGATTGCAGCGAACGTCATGACAAATCATGAGCTAAACGGCCAAGGCACGCCACGATCACCCGCCATCAGGTCAGGCCACTGACGGCTCTCTGTGCCACATCATACCCAATGCTGATATGTAAGCATAAATGCTTACGCGCAGTCAAGGCGTATGTGGACCTTGGATACGTTATGCTGGGACTTGTAGTGTGTTCTCGGATATGCCGTTTCGTTGGACGCGCTATGTGTGCTTGATGGGCGTCAGATTTGGTATGCGAATTGTATATATTTGCTTTTAGCTACGGCATATGTTGGTCTGGACTTAAAAAGGCTTGCTGCTCCCCACAGCGGGTGACTCGCACCTGTTTAAACGGCTGGAACATCTTCTAGACCGTGTAGTAAAGCAGCTTCAAGTGTTGACAGATGCAGGCAGCCCTGCTACCGCAGCAGAGATGGCACTGCTGTGTTTCAAACACCAAGCAACACAAACGGCATATATGCAAGCCCGTTGAAGCCCTTAGCACCCAGGTGACATCTCCGGTATACAGACTACTGTTCTGTGCATTGCAGCACTGTCTGCATCGACACATACGCCGTGCAGGCAACTATGCAGCAGCTGTACAACAGTAGCTGCTGGCCAGGATCGACCCTAGAGCGAGTGTTCCGCAGGGTCAGCAGCAAGTCGACTACGCTGTACGACAAGCAACGAGTCCAGCCGAGCTACGAGCAGCTGGTTACCTTAGATCGTACAGCTTTTGGACGTATCCTGCAGACCGCAGTGAATTCGCTGCAAGAGTAAGCAATACCAAACTCTAGCAGCAACTGCAGGGCCTTGGAAGCATCTCTTTGGCATCACACCACCAGCACCGACCTGTCTAGCTTCTAGTTGCATCGATGAGCCATGATTGCGCTTACAAGCTTGGTCATTGCAGCTGCTATAGAATCGGGGCCCGCTGCAAAGCACGGGCTTTGAGTCCCGCAAGCAGGGTTAGTGTTGCACAACCCTCAGCTTACACTATGACGCCGTTACTGCAGACGCACAGACGGATGCGAGGTGATGCAGAATGGGAATCGGTGACTAAGAAGGTGAATGGTGAGGCGCAACTGCAGCCACAGACTAGACTGATATCATATCTGTATAGTATAGCATATGTAAGCTACCCATCAGCCATAGCTCTATGGCTATCGGCCCCGCGCCCCATTTCAGAGACTGGACTGATCAGTACATGCAAACGTGGAGTTTGAATTGATAAAGACGTAACTGCACGTATAGGTAGGGCCGTTTTCGTGTGGGGTGCGCTTGAGCTGCGGCCCACTGAGACTGCTAGTGCACTGTGGCACAAATAGCAGCCAGAACAACACACTCTGAATGAGGGGCAAGTTATAACAGTCACAAGACTGCAGCAGCACAGCAGCAGCTGACAATCTGCTACCAGCTCTCCAGGAGGCAGCTCCAGCCGCTAATTCTGAAAACCTTAGTCAACCCTTAGTAACCTCGGATGCAGCATGCAACTCCAAAATCCAGCCTACAGACTGTATACTGTGCTTTGTAGAGTTGGTGTTGTGTTTGCGGGCTGTGACCACCATGCAGATAACGTCTCAGAACTGCCTGGACTGCATGCAGTTGTCCAATGTAAATCTGCAGCAGCTACAATGTTGATGTAGTGAGTGCTGTATTGCTACTGCAAACCTACTGTTGAGGCTAGAAGGCTGACTCGTGTGCTGGTTCATGTTGGTGCAGGGATTGAACCTGACTACAAACAAATGAAAGTGATTGCTCTGATTGCAACAGTAGCTGATGACCCAGATTGCCCAGTAGCTGCACAGGCAAGTGTTGAGACACCCCCCCCCCTTCCCCCGCACACACACCCACACCTACTACTGTGGCACACACGCACACAAACGAGTTGTGTAGCGGTTGGTGCTGATGACCAGCGGGTTGCAGCAGATTGCTGATATTGTTATGCTCAGAGATGCTGTAAGAGAGGGATCATATGTAGACAAAGTCCTCTGTAGACGCAGCATCTGAGCAAGTTTGGATTATGGCATGTGGCAAGCAAGAACAAAGTATGAAATCCTGCTTTGAGTCAACTCTGGAGACACACTCTACACTGGAATTTCATGCGAATGTTGTGTTTTGATTGGGTGTGCTATGCTACTATATACTATGCCATGCTCAAGCAGCTCAAGAGAGCATCGGTCTAGTTGGCTTCCAGACAATGCAGCAGCCAGTAACCTGCCTTGGTGCATCAGCGTTGTGCTCACACACCATGCGAAAATGTAACCAATTTTCATCATATCATACCAAAAGACAGATCTATCTACCACTTGAGTGAGTTGAACACTGGTGGTTGAACCCCACTGCCCCTGTTTGCAGGCAGCCCAAGAGATGGATCTGTCTACTAAGCTTCCTGCAGATGCAGCAGCAGGCCAACCCCCGCAGATAGTTATCGGCAGCCTAGATATCAATCAAGGAGCAGTACTGCCAGCAGAGGAGCTAGTTGGCAAGTTACCTCCGGTACGTAACACATGACAATGATAATGGGATGCGGGGCCAATGGCCATAGAGCTATGATTGGTGTGTTATGATAACACATTACATGGGGCCCCTTGCAGGTAGCATGCAAAAGTCTGCTGGGCATTCTATGTTGCATGAGCTGGACTCCAAACACTTCATGTGACGTGGGGCACCTTGCATGCAGCATGTTCCCTACAGCAGTCGTGCCTTATCCCTACTGCTCTTCAAGACACCCATGTTCAATGACAGCCTCTGGTTGAAGGTATAGGCTGCCATATGTCAAGCCTATCACTGGTTTCTGTGCAGCTTGCTGTTTGACTCTGTAGGCAGCCACGCTGGGCTGTGTTTCTGTCAGAGTGCCTATCTGCACTGTCCCACATAAGTGTGGCTGTATAGCTTAAGCAATGGGGGATAGCCCATTGTTGCATTACTGAATGCGACTTCATCAATCATTCTTGATTGTTATGCATTTAAGCAATCACATGCATTGTCGTGATGCATGAACCCTGCTTTACCGCACAACCAACAAGCGCCAGCTGATCGGCTCAACCGAGCTGAAACCCATCACAACAGTCATCAACAGCGAATAAATGCACTGATGCAAATGCACTTGCTGTGCTGCTGTAGGAGGGCCAAGTGCTTCGGCGCGCTTATCTGTCCAATGTTTGTGTGGCTACAGCAGCCAGGAGACAAGGAGTAGCAGCAGCCCTCATGACAGAAGCAGAACATTTAGCAAAGCAGCTAGGTGAGCAGTATAGCTTACAATGCAAGCTGTCACTCATATTAGCATGTGGGGTGTTACAGTGTTGTGTGTGTGAAAGCTTGGGTTTAAGGTTTAAACATTTGAGTACACATGCCAGACTCTTCAAGTGCGCATGTATTCAGCACTTGCCAGTGCTGGGTGCTTGGTGCAACACAATGTCTTGTTGCATGAGCTAAACTTCAAAGACCGTCTTGCATGTCCACTGGTGTAATATTAGAGTGCTGCTGCATTGTCAGCCTCCTGCATTTGCCACGTTCACATATGGCACAGCAGAGGCTCAACCTGGTTACTGTGCGATACAGCAAGCAAGCTGAAGGTCCAACACCTGTCGTGGTGAGCCCTTTGCTGCCTTGGAATGTTGCAGCACTGATGTACAGCTGCTCACTGCTTGCAGTCCAGTTTGCTCCAGCCGTTTGTCGCATCAGTTGCTGCACTGTAGCAGTCGACCCTGCATGTGTGCTGCTACCTGCTGCTGCATCTGTTGATGCCTCAGCATGCACATTAGCACATATGATTTTCAAGCCTGACCCTTATTACTGCTGAATGTCTGAAACCAGCTCAACCTGACCAGCAAACATGTTGTTTTCTGTGTTGCTGCTGACACTGTTGAGAGATCCAGTGTTTGGACGGTCCAAAGCACTCTATCAGCAGGCGTGGACGCATGTGTTGGGTGGAGGGCCCTTGCATGTAGCATGCGCAGTATGGTCGGCGTCTGCGTTGCATGAGCCCAGTTTCAAAAGTGCACTGACAGCTTGCTTGCTCATGTTGCTGCTGCAGGCGTCGAGCATATGTATGTGCATGTGGTGCATGACAACATTGCTGCGCAACGGCTATATAACAGTCTGGGTTACGAACAAGAAACAGAAGAAACGGAGTCATTTGCCAGGGCGCTTAGAAGACCAAGACGTCTGCTGCTGCATAAGCAGTTGATCTGAGAATTGTGAACTGTTTTACGCTGTGGAAAGTTGAATGATGACGACATCCCTTGGCCCTTGGGTGTGCATATTGATTGCAGAAGTTGTCCATCCAGCTTACAAACCTGTCTCGTATGTATGTGTTGGCAGTGGATTGTTGTTGTACTGGAGCCGTGAGCCTCGCGATATTCCGATGGTGGTACAGTGCAGCCTGCTGCTAAGCATGCTGCTGCACGGCAGGCCGCTGTTGAGCGGGACGTACTAACATGTTGCAAACGTGTACGCCAACTGATGACACATTATTCCTTCCGTCGCTTCGCACTGCTGTTGTCAGTGTGGTGCAAAAGCAGGTCTGCGCAGCATCTTGTAGCTGTTTGATAAACAAGCTGCAAACTCATTAGATGTGATGCAGCAAATGCGATGGATAACGCTAAGTGGGCGGCTCTAATCGAACGTCCCAAGCCGCAGAGGCGAATGTGGGCTGACAGGGCCGTACAGTCCCGGACTGCAGTACCACTCACCTGTGCAGCAATGCGGCATCTTAAGTACCAACAGGGTGACGCAGATGCATCTTGTAGAGGTACTGCTTCACTCTTTGTTTATGCCACATTACACACGGCCATTTGCCAGCGATATGCCGGTGCGGGTGCGATTGACGCACCAGCCGTGCGAGCTACTGAGCTGAGGCACGTCTAAACAGCTAGCATACAGAAATGATCATTGGAGGAGCGATTATGACAAGGACTTGGTTCGCGGGAGTGCCGCAGTAACTGCATGGCCCCAAGGGTGATAATGATTACAACCCTGCCCCGACTTGCAGCAGCCTCTTTTGAGCCTGTGCCCGCTTTCACAAAGTAAGACTGACATCTATAAACTATTGATAAGCGTTTAAGCCGTGCAGAACAGGTGTCACCACCAATACGAGCATTCGGTATTGTCACCAGGGGCGCATGTTACTTCCCGGTGCTTCAACTAACCATCAATAACACGAAGTGCAATCTTTCGCTACAAAAGGTAGTTACGCTACCCGAACACAGCAGCACATTGATGATATCTTGAGACTTCGGCTGCGTTGGATTACAAGAGCGCTGCAGACTCGACGTGCAGAAGCACCCCTTCAGGTTGGTTGCACAGCAAACGTTAGAAAAACGCTGGCAGGGGTCCTTTCCTGCTTGCGTCTGTGACGGCCTTGCAACCGTAAAAAGTTCACAACCAGCACCGATCCTTACTGCTTTGCTACAACACTCTGCAAGGCAAGTCCGTGCCCTTGTATAAATCTGTCATGCGTTTTTGATGTAACTTGCAGTATTGCGGAGCAGTCGGCAGGCCGCAAGCAATGCGCCTTCAGCACTACAGCATGCAGCGTTGATCGGCTTACCACTGCCCTTCCATGCACTCGCTGCTGCGCAGATCTCGCAAACAGACAGTCGAAGCCGCTGCGCGCCATAAAGTCATCCAGGATGGCCAAGACAACAGCAACGGTTACGCTGTGTTTCTTTGCCTTGGCCCTGCTGCTGGCAGGCGCCTCTGCAGCACGTATGGATGCATCGAGGTAAGCAGCACGATTTCCTCGCATTGGGTTCCTTACGTGCACCTTTCAGCATCAGCAAGCGCTGGCCTGACCTGCGTGCTCTGAGCAACGTTCACTGTGCTCATGTGTGACAGTTGTGGTAGTGCAGTTACTACAGCATCAACGTGGCATCAACTGTTGCAACTATCTGAACATCCTGTGGCATCTGCAAGGGTCACAGAGCATGACATGTGTTGTTACTTCAAGACAGGATGTGTATGCTACCGCCATTGCGTAGCTCGTTCAAAGTATCATCAATCAACCCCGGCTCTGTTGAGCATTGTGTCACTCACGACTGCCGCACATCATGCTGGTACTGCAGGTCACTGCTGCAGAGCACCAAGGCTGACAAGAAAGCCACATGCAATGTTGCACCCAACACAGCCATTGGCCTACCCGGCAGTGGCAAGGTCTGCGGCGGTGCATGGTACGACACCACAGCATGCAAGGACATCTTCCCAGGCGGCATCGACATCTGCTGTGCCGCTGACGCCAAGAAGATGGGCTTCGGGACCCAGAGCGACATTGACTACAAGAACTGCGTGACAGGCGCTGGCACACTGGCTTGCAGCAAGATCAAGGGCTACCCCAAGAAGATGTGTTGCACAGCCAAAGCTTGCAAGGTCGCATAAACCCAAACAACATGGCTTTGTATGACTATGTGCTGGATACATGCGCATCTAGTGCTCTGGGACGCATGGCAGTTGGCAGTCAAGCACTGATGGTATGGGAATGCAACAAATCTCTATTGGCAGTATAACCTTCACAAACGGTTTGCAGTGTATTTGTGTGCAAGGCAGGACATTCTGCGCCACCATTGTCTCAGCTTATTGTGTATGTTGTTGTGTCGCCCAGTTTGAAGCCAGTTTACCGGGACAGTTTCTGGTTTGCTATATAGCCAAATCGGTCACCAGTTTGCTGTTGCATGGCCCCCGGTGGTCCGTAATAAGCAGTTTTTGCAGCAAATGGATGTGGCTTTGCCTTAACCTTCAAAACTGTTGCTAGCGTTGAGTCAAGTTGCATGTTCGATGGTGTCATTCGCATGTTTTTGAGAATACAACCCTTTGGAAGTCATGGTCTGTGCCCTGCATGATAGATTAGATGTAAGTGCATACATTCAGCCTCAAATTACCTTTCAATTCTGTCACTATTCCGTCGCAATCTGGACCCCCTGTGGTCTTACCAGCAGTTTGCTGGCTGTCACATCAACCTTGGTAGTTTGCACAGTTTGCTTTGTATAGTTTGAGCCAAGATTATCATGTGACGCCCCTATGATTGGTGAAAGTAGGGCAGTGGGGGAAGCAGTCTGGCTAGTGTTTGCACTGGCTGAGAGTTGCAGTCTGGCTAGTGTTTGCACAGGCTGAGAGTTCAATGCATGCATGCAAGCTGGGTATCGCCGTCGATTGGCAGATGGTGTGTACTGGAGCTGCTTTTGTTTGGGTTGTTATCAACCGTCATTCAAATATGGCACATGGTACCCTACTCACTTGTTATCCACCGTCATCAACATGTCCCCATGTAACACAGTACTGTGTCAACCAGTTGACCTGGCCATGGCACAGTTGCAACACACAGTGACAAGCTCACTCGGCCGGACACAGTGACAAGCTCACTCGGCCGGACAGGTGAATGAGTTTCTGTATAAGCAGCAGTGCAGAGTTGCCAGCCACACAAGCGCTCATCCACTGGTAGCGCTGGGAGGGTTCAGAGCACTCTACAAGAACTTCTTGAAGCATGAGCAGAACATGTATCGGCCAGTACACTAGTGGTGGCCCCTTGAATTTTGTAGACAGCAGTTTGCTTGGCACTGTATGTTGCAAGCGCTACAATTCCCAAGCGGTGCATATGCATCGTGTAAAGCACATGCTGGTACCATTGGACCACCTCAAGCTGGAACCTCGGTAGTAGACTTCTACTATAGCAAATTCTCACCGTCAGACCACCCGTTGCATCAGCCAGTGTTGTATATGGGATGCCATCGAGATGATCTCAGAATGAGTGACTGATTTGAGAGCTCAACTAGCTCGGGGCCATCGTCCGAGTTCGAGCTAGACGCGTGATACTCAGCCACAGGCGTACGCACTGCAGTGATAAGCCGCATAGCACGCGCCATATGCACTGATCTAGCTTGAATCGCATGACACATCAAGGTCTACCTCATAACACCATTGCTGTACAATTGCACACACCTAGCACATGTGAGAAGTGTACACTTCGTTCCGCTGCATGCATCACAATACCGTGATCGTTCAAAGAATGCATGCTTTTCGTGCTGTATTCACCCACACAACAAGTCGCTGTAGCCACGCTCGGACAAGGCCAAAAAGAGAAATCCCTGACACGCCCTGCCACCACTCTCCCTGGATCTGCCTGCCACCGACCGACAACATGCAACTTATGCGACCCTAACCTGCGACGTATCAGGCTACCTAAATGGTCCATTTGCACCTGCCTATCTGCCACAAGATATATGTATGGGACTGATTATGTAAGCAGCTGGTTTCGACATGTTTGCAGACATCCAAGCAACATAGGCTTGCTGCACAACACCCTTTCTGGGGTCCACATCTGCAGACGGCCAGACCCGCCATAATGTCATTCAGCACTCAAGCTATTGGCGCTGACCATCGCGTGCATAAAACATGGCCGTGCACAAGGGACTACATTTATTAAACACGTCTCTCAGCACCGTGCTCGGCGAGCTATTGGCTGACCGTTGCGTGCATAGAACGTGCGTGCACAAGGGACTACATCCAAAGCTGATCACGACAAAGTTTTTAATTTAACAAGTCTACTTCTTCCGAAGGCGCTGTGAGCAAACCTTATCAGGCATTGGCTACCATGCAGTATGTTGTGAGGACAATGACTAGGCATACAAGGAAACATGCAAAAAGGCAATCCCATAGCCTATTCAGTTGCAAGAGACAGCTCAAACTCCTGCGACAAACTCCTACCCATGGCTAGTACTTGCCCATCCACAATGTCGGCAAGTCCCTTCCCATTCAACAGTTGGCCATCTACCATCCATGTGTGCACTTGCCAGAGCCTACCTAACACACTAGGAGGCGCAGATTGTGCCATACGCAGCTGACGTTGCATTGCAGGCAGTTTGAGGAGCGAAACAATGTCAGCTGCTAATGGCTGCATGTCCAGCTGTGACACAAACCATGATGTCAAGACAGCTGTGCCTGCGGCACTAGAGAACTTTGCATGTGCCCCTTCCATCTGGACAAGCTGCTTGGTGCGAAGAGAAAGTTGACGTGTTAACAACTCATGCTTGAACTGCATCATTGCACAGGCTTGCGCTATTTGATTCACATCGACCGGCTGTGCTTGCTTCATCCAAGTGGGCGACAAATCAGCAAGCCTTGCTAGAAAATCCAGATCATATACCCCCAGCTTAGCACATCCAAACATGCTGTTGGCAACTTCTTGAGGCAACCACTTGGAGATATTAACTGCACTGCTACCCTTGAGCAACTGGCACCCCACATTCATTGCCATATCGCGGTCAATCAACGGCGGTGAACATGTGGCCAGCCTTGCTAAGGCTAATAAGATGTTAGAAATATGCTGCGGGTCACCATTGGCTACCTTCTGGCATTGCTCTTGAGCTAGCAGTTGTTCCCAGAGTTGTGGCTTGATGTCAACCTGCAGTTTGCCACTCAGCTGCAGCTGGCTCAAGGCGTACAATGTGTTTGATAGAGCCTGAGGTGTTGCTGCATCCAGCCTTTGAAGTTTTGCCAAGGCGCGCAACATCGCAACCAGTTCCGTGCCCTGTGGACTGATGCCTAATTTGCCACAGGCCCAGATTAGATTGGCTACATCTTGTGCAGACACCCCCTCCAGAGTTGGGTGAGCTACGCGTATGTAGGCCTGTTCTATGATAGCATTCATCAATTGCTGCACTTCGGTATCTGACACCACCTGATGGCGAATATTCTTCCAGCCAGCTGCGATTGCTAATGCATAAGCCACATTGGCTAGTTCTCGCAGTGCGCCAGTGTCCAGGTTCTGTTGGAAGCGCGACAAAGTGCTGCTCCACAAGCCTGGATCCGCCCATTTGAGTTTGCTGCATGCCCACAGAATGTTTCCCTGGACCCTGGGTTCTGAATCGGTGTGCAATGTCTCCCATAGTGTGGTAAGCTGTGCCAAGACTGGCCGTGCTGTTGCTGGTTTGTTGCTGGCTAGCTTTGCTGCTTTGACAAAGGCTGCTGACACATGAATCTGATTAAAGCTGCTGCCCCATTCGTTGACTACATCTTCAAGCTCCTGTATGTTCTTGCATTCCTGGATCATAGTGGTGACCATTTTTGGAAGAGCACCAGCCTGCATATACAGGCCAGGTTATAAGACCCATGTGAATGCACTTGCGATGCTGTTTAGTCTGTGAATGTAAGCTGCCTGCGCACACTAACTTGGAGCAGTTGTCGAGTGTCACAGTTTGCAATCCAAGTCACAGTTTGCAATCCAAGGCAGCAATGCATACCAGGCAAATCAGTAGAACAGCGTTGGCTGTCAACGATTCTTACAAAGGCATGGGCGTGCTAGGCCAGCTGCAGCGGGTCTTCACCATGCAATCTTTCAACCAGAGATTAGACTATAGTAGCTATTGCAATGTCAGCACCTCCAACTTGACTCAGTAAGATTGTAGTAGGTGAGACGGCTAAAAGCTCAAAGTATTGAGAAACGGGGAGGAGCGTATGATGGATGTACGGTAGGTACACTTGTCACTGAACATAATAGACGAAGAAAGAAATGGCTGAGTTACTGCCTCTGCAGTTTTAGGCCATTATCTGTGCCATCCAGTTAAGGGTTAATAAAAATTGTATGTGTTGCCTCAATGCTTGTGTTTCCAGCAGGCTTCATCATAATGCACATAGAAAAGAGAAACAAAAAATGTCAAGCTGATGACAGATGGTTTGCTCTTGCTGGTGCCCAAGCGGCATGCAAAAGCCGACAGCCGGCACAAAGTGCAATGTTCAAGTACCTGAGAGGTGGGCTCGTCATACACGCGGGACGGCCTGGCACCACAACGGACAGTCGCAGCGTGCTGGTGTTTGAGCCCAGGTGTCATCCGCTGCAGGCGTGAGGTGCTGCTGGTGTGAGGAAGCATCTGCGTCTGTTGCTGCTTCTGCTGTTTTAGCAAGCCGCGAGCTGCAAACTGATGGCACCCTGCAGTGAAGGCGGGATTACCTACGTTGTTAGATCGTCGTGGTCTGCGTGTAGTGACGCAAACGTCTGTATCGTACACGCACAGTAGTTGCAGCATGAGCTAAACTTCACAGTACAGCAGTTGCAGCGCTAGCGTCCCTCATTGCATGCAGTTGTTGAGCAGGTTGCGCCTGCGGCAAGCCGCAGCAGAAACTGCTAACTGCTTTCAGGTATGTATATGAATGTAATTCTCTCATTGCATAATCGACATTGCATGTCCGGTGTTGGACTTCTTTGTGCCTGATAGAACTGCAACTGCCTCTGTAGCTAACCTGTGCCACTGACGCTTGCATTGCACCTAGCGGAGTGCAGATACGTGCTAGGAGACGCCGATTGCACGCAAGAACGGGCCCCAAGGCACAGCCACTGCCTGCTTTGGATGTTCGAGCACAGCATCGTGGTTGCGCCCGCGAACTGAAAGTCTGCATATAGTCGCTACACTCGACACTAACGGCACAGACAGCAACGTATAGGGCGTACGGCAGGTTACTGGCGTTTTGCCCTGCAACAAGTACGACATGGCTGTATCCGTGCCGTGCGACGGTTGAAATTTTGCTGCTTTCACGGCTCCAGTGGTCAAAGGTCTCAACAGTGAGCAAGAAAAAGCCTGCTGAGTCCTGCTGAGTTTGATCTGTTTAGCAGCCCTTGGCCGGACTACTCGTTGCATCAACGCCTTGTAAACGTCATCCCAAACTGTATACCAGGCCTCAAGACCAACTTCTGACATGTAAACGAAACTGAGCCAATCTACAATGTGGTAAGTAAATAGTAGGCTGTGCAGCATGAGCCTGTACCGTACAGTGCAGCAGTTGCGCCACCAAGCATTCACACCAGTTTGGAGTACGACCCATATGCATGTTGTGAATGCATGCATGTTGTGCCTTGTCGTGTCCTCAACATGGGGAGTCCACATGTAGCACAGTTGACCTGGCATTATCAGCCACACAAGCGCTCATGGCGCATATGCATCGTGAAAATGCCCGGGCTGATATAACCTCAACGGGCTGATCAGGCTGGAACCTTGGTAGATGACTTCCACTACAGCAAACTTTGTTGTAACCACGGCCAGACCACCCATTGTATATTCCAGTCATATGCCATTATGATAAGATGCGTCTTAGATGTTCTCTAGGAGACCATGGATATGACCAAATATCAACTTACAGGTGAGACCTCAACCAGTGCTTCATCATTGTACAATGTGTTTGAGGTGGACGCATGATACTCGGCCACAAGCACACACACACCACAAAGTTCAGCTCATGCAACAGAAAACGCCACACACACTGCATCGGCAAGTAGGATAGCACGCGTACGCACCATATGCGCTGATCTAGCTTGGATCGCATGCAAATCAAAGACTCTTGAGGTGACCTCACAACACTATCCCACTCACCCAGCATGGTAAGAAGCGTTGCCATACACCACAAAACCCTGGACATTCAAGCAACACATGCTTTTCGTCCTCTATCCACCCACACAACAAGCTGCTGTCACACGTAGGCACCCTCGGACAAGGGCCGTGGCATGTATCAATGACACGCCTGCCACCACTCCCCCTGGACTTGCCTGCCCACCGAACGACGATGACATGCAACTTATGCGCCCCCAACCTGAGACGTATCAGGCTATCTAAATGGTCCATTTGAACTTGCCTATCTGCCACACCATGTTTGGGGCTTTGATTAGGGGCCCTTCTCTCTTACAAATGCCTATAGGCTGACCATCGCTTGCACAGAACATTCACACAAGGGACTACACCCAAAGACAATCATAACAAACAGCTCCAGGTGTGCCAGTGACGCTGAGAGCAGAGCTTGTGAAGCATTGGGCTACCATGCAGTATGTTGTGAGGGCGGGGGGTTGAACAAGGGCGATGGCAGAAATCCCTGACACGCCCTGCCACCACTCTCCCTAGATCTGCCTGCCCGCCGACCGACAACGACATGCAACTTATGCGACCCTAACCTGAGAGATATCAGGCTATGTAAAAGGTCCATTTGCACCTGCCTATTTGCCACAACATATATATGGGGCTGATTCATGTAAGCTGCTGGTTTTGACCCATTTGCAGACATCCAAGCAACATAGGCTTGCTGCACAGCACCCTTTCTGGGGTCCACATCTGCAGACGGCCAGACCCGCCATAACGTCATTCAGCACTCAAGCTATTGGCTGACCATAGCGTGCATAGAACGTGCGTGCACAAGGGACTACATCCAAAGACGTCACAACAAAGTTTGGGTTGTTCAACAAGTCTACTTCTTCCAAAGGCGCTGTGAGCAAACCTTATCAGGCATTGGCTACCATGCAGTATGTTGTGCGGACAATGACTAGGCATACAAGGAAACATGCAAAAAGGCAATGCCATAGCCTATTCAGTAGCAAGAGATAGCTCAAACTCCTCCGACAATCGCCTACCCATGGCTAGTACTTGCCCATCCACAATGTCAGCAAGTCCCTTGCCATCCAACAGTTGGCGATCTACCAACCATGTGTGCACTTGCCAAAGCCTACCCAACACACTAGAATGCACAGACTTTACCATCTGCAGCTGGCGCTGCATTGCAGGCAGTTTCATGAGCGAAACAACTTCAGCAGCTAATGGCTGCAAGTCCAGCTGTGATACACACCATGACGTCAAGACAACTGTCCCCGCGACACTTGAGAAGGTTGCATGCACCCCTTCCCTCTGGACTAGCTGTTTGGTGCGACTAAGAAGTTGACGTATCAACAACTCATGTTTGAACTGCATTGTTGCACAGGCCCACACTATCTGAGCCACACTCGGCTGCTGTGCTTGCTTTATCCAAGTAGGCGACAAATCAGCAAGCCTTGCTAGGAAATCCGGATCATATATCCCCAGTTTAGCACATCCAAACACGCCGTTGGCAATATTTTGAGGCAACCATTTGGAGGTATGAGCTGCTGTGTTACCTTTGAGCAACTGGCACCCCACATTCATTGCCATATCGCGATCAATCAACGGCGGTGAACATGTGGCCAGCCTTGCTAAGGCTAACAAGGTGTTGGAAACATGCTGCGGGTTACTATTGGCTACTTTCTGGCATTGCTCTTGTGCTAGCAGTTGCTCCCAAAGTTGTGGCTTGATGTCAACCTGCAGTTTGCCACTCAGCTGCAGCTGGCTCAAGGCGTACACTGTGTTTGATAGAGCTTGAGCTGTGTCTGCATCCAGTCTTTGAAGTTTTGCCAAGGCTCGCAACATCGCGACCACTTCCGTGCCATGTGGACTGATGCCTAACTTGCCACAGGCCCAGATCAAATTGGCCACCCCTTGTGCAGACACCCCTTCCAGAGTTGGGTGAGTTACGCGTATGTAGGCATGCTCTATGATAGCATTCATCGCTTGCTGCATTTCTGTATCTGACACCACCTGATGGCGAACATTCTTCCAACCAGCTGCGGTTGCTAATGCATAAGCCACATTGGCTAGTTCTTGCATTTTGCCATTGTGCAGATTCTGTTGGAAGCGCGACAAAGTGCTGCTCCACAAGCCAGGATCCGCCCACATGAGTTTGCTGCATGCCCACAGGACGTTTGCCTGGACCCTGAGGTCTGAATCTGTGTGCAATGTCTCCCACAGTGTCGTAAGCTGTGCCAAGACTGGCCATGATGTTGTTGGTTTGTTGCTGGCTAGCTTTGCTGCTTTGACATAGGCTGCTGACACATGGATTTGATCAAAGCTGCTGCCCCACTCATTCACAACATCTTCAAGCTCCTGTATGTTCTTGGAGTCCCTGATCATAGTTGTGACCATTCTTGTAAGAGCACCGGCCTGCGTACACAGGTTATACGGCCCATGAGAATGCTGTTTGCGCAGTACTTGTAAGCTGCCTGCTATAAATCTTGGAGCAGCTGTCAAGAGTCTGCCACAGCCTTGAAACGGTTTACACTCCAAAGGAAGCAATGCATACCACATGGAGAGGCGTAACAGACCTGAGTCTGAACAGAAGTGTATGTGCCGTCTGAGATGCCTATGCTTTCAGCGGGCATCACAATGCACTCGGTGCTGGGACTGTTACACGTGCCAAGCTGATGACAGATGATTTGCTCCCGCTGATGCTCAAGTGGCATGAAAAATAGGACAGCTGGCACGATATACAATGTTGTAAGTATCTGAGAGGTGGGCACGTCAGACATGCGGGACGGCCTGGCATCACAACGGACAGTCGCAGCGTGCTGCTGGTTAAGCCCAGGTGTCATCCGCTGCAGGCGTGATGTGCTGCTGGTGTGAGGGAGCATTTGCATTTTTTGTGTATGTAAGCCACGAGCTGCAGACTGAAGGCACCCTGCAGTGAAAGACGATATTGTCTACGTTGTCACATCGTCGTAATCTGGGACCCAGTGACGCAAGTGTATCGTACACAGTACAGCAATTGCAGCGTCCCTCCCTGCAGGCAGCTGTTGAGCAGGTTGCGCCTGCGGCAAGCCGCAGCAGATGCTGCTAACTGCTTTCAGATATGAATACTAAGCCGCTTATCTCATTGGCAAAATCGACCAGGCATGTCTGATGTAGGATGTCCTTGTGCCTGATAGCACTGGAACTGCCACTGTGGCTAGCCTCTGCCAATGAAGCTCGCATTGCACCTACCGGAGTGTACATGGGTATGATGCAACGCGGATTGCACGCAAGAAGGCGCCCCAAGGCACAGCCTCTGCCTGCTTTGGATGTTCGAGCACAGCATCGTGATTGCGCCTAGCGGACTGAAAGTCTGCAGATGGTCGTGACACCCAACGCTCACGGCACGGACAGCATCTTGTGATGCGTTTGACAGGTCACTGGCGTTTTGCCCTTCAACAACTACAACATGGCTCTAACCGTGCCGTGCGACGGTTGAGATCTGCTGCTGCGTTTCCGGCTCCAGTGGTCGAAGGTCTCAACAGCGAGCAAGACATGGTCACCTGAGTCCTGCCGAGTTAAATCTGTTGAGCAGTCCGTTGACCGTACAACTCGTTGCATCAACGCCTTGCAAAGGTCCCCTCTAAACTGGATCTGCTTGGTGCGCACGAGGCATGAGAAAGATTGACATTAACACAATATTGCTGTGCATCATATCATCAAACAAAGGGCCACCAGAAGGTGTAAGGGGGGCAACTGGGCGGGTGCATGCCTGCATGAACACGCAAGTTGGCTGCTGGGCTGCCTCACTGACTCACAGCAGTGCACAAAGCAGCTCAACAACAACTAACAGGCCATAGACAGACATAACTCGCCAAAAGAAAGGCCAGCCACCCCAGCCACTAACAGCGCAGCAAGAGTATTGCCACGTGCAGCGGGAGGGCGGGTGGGAAAGCGAAAGAGCCACACTCAACACTGGCAAGTGCGACGACAAGCACTGCTCACAAAGTTGAACAATGATGACTCGATACGATGCAGCACGTGGCAGGTTCTGAAAACATGCAGACCCATAAGCTACAGCTTTGGACACTAGAAGACCAATGGTCAGCCAGACGTTATACCGCCATTTCGCTGCTGCAAGCAGCTACACAAAGCTATCAATGTGACTGATGAGGTGGCTGATGAATGTGACTGATGAGGTGGCTGGCAACCACCGAAACACGTGTCTCACAAGCCGAACTGCATGATAGTTTGCTAATCGTG
>NSMO01013165.1:0-23763 GCA_002588565.1 Coelastrella sp. UTEX B 3026 | reverse complement strand
TAAGCAGAGGAGGTGATATTGAACGATTGTAAACACGGACATATGCATAGAAGAGAGTGGAGGTGCGCGAAAGGCAGGCCGAGTGAGAAACAAGCGGTGAGAGAGTTCGTAGAAGAGGCTACAGTTGGGCGAGCGTGTTGGAATCAGACGCTTACGGCAGGCAGAAGACCGGCATTTCATACCTCAATATTCTTGTCCTCAATCCATTCATCGCAGCAGGTGCACTGTTGCCACGAAGCACGTGCATAAGCCACACTCCTGTCTGTCAGGATACAAGAAGCTGCCTTGTCAAGGGCTTGTTGCGAGAGGCGCTCTGTATCGACCAAATGAAACGCCATGATTATGACTGTGGGTACTTCAACGCTATAACAGCGCATAGAGAGGGGCCGGGAGCTGTTGTGATGCTGACGGTGTGCGGGATTACTACAACCCCTCACACAAGTTCAAGTGCTCAGACATAATTGAATTTCAAATCTTTGATTAAAAGACCAGCCACCAGTGTTAATCTCTTTTGGATGACAACGAACATTGTCAGAGCAACTGCGCCAGGCTATTGCGGAAATGTTGAGTACACCCAGCAGTAAGCGCAGGGGGAGCGCATACCAGGCAAGTTGCTCGGCACACAGCATGCACTGCCGCGCCGGGCTTAGTGGTGGGCTGAGCCCTTGTCACACGCGGGGTGACGAGCCGCCCGAAATGTCCTGCCAAGGGGTTGGAGGCCACATTTGAGTGCAGAAAGGAGTCGTTGTTCTTTTTGGGCCGCTCATTGCAAGCATCGTTAGTGTCACTTGACGACCCATCCGGTTAGCGGCACTTGTACTAACAGTGTCTTTCTGCTCATGCAAAGCCTGCGCCAACGCACCTGGTGCTACCTGGTGCAGTACAACTATCCCGAGCACGTATTCGCGGTGCTTGGCTGCATCTGTGCATTGGTGAGCTGCTGCTCAGCGGTCGCCTGTCGTACTCGCGCGAGGGCAACAGGAAAAATCACATTGCGGCATACCGCTGGGCTATTTGCGTACAGCACTTACTCCTCCATTCAGATGCTCAGCACCAGGAAGGTGTGCATGACAGGCAACACTGGCTGCTAAACGCTAGCATTCGACTGTGTTGGTCCCACCGGCGATAGCCCCGACATTCCGTGCTTTGGACACGTGGCCACCATTTCAGACATGGTATGTTGTGTGGCGGCCCCTTGCATTTAGTAAATAGCAATGTGCTTGGCATTCTATGTTGCATGAGCTGAACCTATCATCATCTTGTTGCATTGGCTCGGTCACTTACACACCATAACCCTCAAGTTGTACCCTGGTTAGTGACGCAAGACATTCTTTGATCCTGCAATCAACCTCAAAATCCAAATGTTGCATCATTTTGACGGTCAAAACGCCCAACATGTAGCACATGCTCAGCGTAGTAAATTGGGGTCTATCATAGGCCTTGCCCAGCAACATCATGCCATGCACCTCAATGCCAAGCAACAGTACATAACCGTTATGTACTGAGTACTTTTGCCAATAATAATCCATGCTAGTTCTTAATGTTCTCAAAGTATTATGAAGTTTTTACTTCTGTCATAACAGTAAGCAAGCGGCAGTGACTGGCACGGTGTGTAAGTTTACAAACCTGCACTGCCGGGTCTTGCAGAACTGTCATCCGAGAGATAGGTAGAGGGTGTGGGAGTTACACCTGGCCAGATCCTACTGTAGTTGCTTATTGTTTGTAATGTTACTATACAATTACTGCAGCACTTGGGTTGCATTGTCTTTGATTTGTGTCATACCAGATGCTACATATTTCCTGCATGGCATAAGGCGTTCCCTGCATGTATTGCCTACTGTGAGCAGCCTTCCATGCTCAGTTGTGCCTCCTTGTGATGTTGTGCTATGCCTTGGCTTCCAGTCCCACTGAGTGGGCTTTTGTCCGCCTTGAAGGCGCCCCGGAGGGTGGTCAGTGTGGCTGAGCCACCAAGTACGTCCCAAAGGCCTTGCGGCCGGAAAGGGTAATTCTTCTTCTTCTTCTTCTGTCATCCGACTCCTTGAAGGGAGACAGCAGTTCAACAAAGTGAAGTATTGGAGTTTGGCTCATGCAACAGAGTCTGCAATGTCTGTCCTCGTGGCGGGTTCTCTTGCCTATGCCACTATCTTGAGTTTGCTTGGCATACTTTGTTGCATGAGCTAAACTTCACTATTTTGAGTCTTCACATGCCATGTTGGAGATGCCTGGCTGTTCGTCACTTGGCTGGGCTGTTTGCAGACCAGCGAACTGTAGTTGCACCACCAGATATACCAAGCCAAGTGGATGTCTTTCATGGCATCTCTTGCTCGCATGAGCTATGCAGAGCCCTAATTAATTCTCCACTGGCGCTGTGGTTGCCACTCATCGTGTATACCGTATACTGTGACAGTGGGTTACTGTGCCTTCATGATCACCTGGGCCCCATGTCAGAAGCAGCTCATCAGTACAAGTGTTTGACAAGCCGGCTTGAGTTCGGCTTCGTTGTGCTTCTGTTGGCTCAGGTCATTAAATCGAGGCTGCACGCACGCGCATGCCCTGCCCTGGCTAGTAGCCAGTGGCTACTGCTACGGGCTCACTGACTCACCTGATTGACACAGTGATCACGCCTCGACCCAGGCCATCACTGCTCCTTAGGGGAAACAGTCATTCGTGCGCACTTTATCCGCCGTCTGAACACGTCTCAATGACCGTGCATGTCTTGGCGCGCATGCGACGATGGCACGTGGGCCACGGTCGGTGGGACCTCGAGTTACATGCGTGCAAGACTTACTCGACTGCTGCACACAACTGATTACCAGCTTTATATTTTTGTTCTAAAGCATCCACACCTGGTCCTTGCAGCAAGGATGCCCTTCTGCTAGGGTTGGGGGTTGAAGTACGCAACCGCCGAGTTGCGAAGCAGCTGCCCGCATGATGGGCTCACAAGAAGCCTGCTGTGCAAAGTATTTGTTCAGTAAGCAGTCGTCAACCAGCCGCATTCGGTGCTCAGTCTTCCATCTCTAGCATTCACAACAAGCAGCAGCAGCGTGTGCTTGGACGCGTAGATACTCGCAAGGCTTAGATACCTTTCATCTGCAAACACTAAATCAGAAGGATGAAGGCATTCGCTGTGATCGCAATTGCACTGCTGGCTATGGCCGGTGAGTATAGTGATACGGTGCTGCACAAGTACCTTTGCACCAGACATGCAGAAAAAGCTGTATCAAGTGTCAGCACTGCAGCTCTGCTCGCACGCGCCAGGCTGATAACGGTCCAATAGCAGCGCCAGCCTGCAGCGTGTACAACCTGCAACAAGCAGCGTGATCGCCGGCAGGATCATGACCACAGAAATATGTTCCTTTTTTCAAGTTGGTGTGGGCAGCTTACAGTCAGCTGACGCGCTCATACGTTTCCTCGCTCTTGGCCGTGAGCTGGCTGGTCTTGTTACCGGCGGTCTTCAAAATATCCATTTAGCGATTGAATATGCAAACTCAGTCAACAGTTAGGTTGTCTACAGGGTAGCTACAGCCTGCTTAAGCCGCTACTGCCTGGAGCGAGGTTCCATCACCGTGTGGCTGCCTTTAGTGTTCCCTCAGCTTATGTGCTATCTTTGCTTCTGCAGCTGCTGCCAACGCCCAAGAACCACGCCGTCAAGACCAGGCGCTGGACACCATGGCTATGAACGAGCCCCAGGAGGTGCCTGCAAGGTATGCATGAGCACTTGAGCAGCTTCAGCAAGCTGCACATCACTCTGGGTGCCGCGTAACGCCGACATGATCAACATCTAGGCACTACACCCTATGCACCAGTTTGTTGGGTAGCAGTTTCAGCTCCTGTAGCACCTGGAGAGCCAACAAGTGATCTGAATACAACTCTGGTTGATCATAGGAACATTTATGGTTCAAGGACAACATTCAGCATGGCGCAATCTCACCGGCCACTAAATAGTGTCTTCCAGCATGAGCTGTTAAGCATCCTGTCTTCACGGATCTTGCATTCTCAACACCAGCACCAGAAAATGCTGGCGACTTGAGCATCTAACCTCCGCAACTCAAGACACCTCCTTTCACAAATGCATAAACTAGACTCTGAAACTCTGTCCTGTGTTGTTGCAGCGTGGGTGATGACCCCGCAGCAGGTGATGCAACACCAGGCGCATACGGCTACGGAGGTGCAACAGGTGGCTACGGCGGCGAGTCCCCATCCCCTCAGCTCCTCCCAGATAACTCCCCAGCTCCCAGGGATGCTTCCATCCCCGTCGTGGTTGCAACTCCACCAGCTCAGGGCGCAGCTGGCAGCGCTACAGCAGGTATCATCAGTCTTGTGGCTGTTGCTGCAGCTGTGCTGGCCATGTTCTAAGCTAAAGCTTGGCACAACAACCCTGTTGGTCGGACTGGCGCCTATTACAGCGCCATGGTGGATTACTTTATTGGTATGAACTGTTCTTGATTCCTAGTGGGAACTGGTCGATAGTGTGCGTCAAGGCGGCACAATGCGGGGGGCTGGAAGTGGCAAATTGCTGTTGAAGTTGGATGCCAGCAGTTGTGCTGTTGTGGCAGACGTTCTTTGTTCTTTTCTTCCTCCACATCAACTTAAGTGTGGAAGCAGACGTCCCTCAGCATGTGCATATTCTGTGCAGCAGTACAGTACAGCTTACAGTATGCAGTGTGCAGACCGCGGTGCCATGTGGACTGGAAAACCTGACGTGCTTTGTTGTTGTTGCAGCCCACAATGCCACTGCTTGTGGGTGATGTGTCATCAGCTTGTTACAACCGTGACATAACATTAGCAGGTAGCAACCCTAAACCTCATTTATTGCTAATGACTCTGTGGCACTTGTGTGAGTAGCTAGGCAGCAGTTTGTTGCTGGTTGGTATCCACAGCATTCAGTGGAGGCTGCAACAAACATCTGAGATTGTATGTGGTTGCCTGTGCGGCTTACAGAACAGCGTCCTATGATGTGCTAAAGTGCCAGCGAAGCAGTGCAATGCATGCAACGAGCAATGCGCCGTGAAGTGTGCAACAGCAGATTGCATGCACCCAAGTTTGGTTGAACAACATTGTGGTGCTAGTTGGCAGCTTTCCTGAAATGCAAGCTTGTTTGTTAGCCAGTTGCTTGAGCTCGTGTTGTGTGTAGCCAACCCTTAGTATGTTTATGGTGGTGCCTGCCAGGCTTGAAGCCTTCAGGTGGGCAACATTGGCGTCAACATTGTGACGTTGACAGGCTCCCATGCTTGCGATTTGTGCCAGTGACTTGCCAACTGTGACACGATCATTGGATGTGCATTGGCCGACGCCAAAGTGTTTGTATTGCCCAGTGAAGTTTGGCTCATGCAACATAGTATGCCAATGTTAATTGTTCTCAATGTTAACAAATTATTATGAAGTTTTACTTCTGTTATGCCAGTGTGTTTGTATACTGGGCAGTACGTACTGCCCAATATCTAGGGCATGTACTGCCCAGTGTTTGGGGGCCAGCTCGGTGCAGGAGCCCGGACCTGGATCACTGGGCACTGAGCAAGGTTCTGTGGCCCCTGGTGACGAAGCCAGCCCAACACAGCACACCAAAGTCGACGACATGGAGGACTTCAGCAGCCTGGCGGCCTGCTGCAGGTCAGACAATCGCCCGACTTTGTCTCGCACCCGCAGGAAGCATCAATGAACAGCGCGCATTATCTCACTGTTACATGAGGGAACCGATGCGAATGGCGGGACAGTGCTTGCCAGCATCAAGCATTCAAGCACGACCGATGCCAAGTGGTTCAGTAGTGCGACGCGATGCAGAGGCGGGCCCAGCAATGGGTACGCTTTGGCTCAGTTAGGCATAATTGTGCTTGTGTTGACATGCAGCGTGCGCTCAACAGCACTGCCCTCGGACTCCTCTGCTCATTCAGCGCCTGGAAGGTCACTCCAAACCGTATGCCTGGTCGGCGCACAGATAGTGTCTAATACACGCAATGGTCACCTCAGCGAGACCTTGATCACAACCCACAGTCGTGTTTTGCCAAGTAGTTGCTGCAACCAACAGGAATACGCTTGCAACGTGCCATCTTGGCATTTACTAGAACGCATTTGACTAGATGAAACGTTTACTGGCGCTGCTGTTATTGATAGGTGCGGACTTTGCAAGAGGATCCCGCCAGCAGCTTCCTCATCTGCCGTGCAATTGCGTTGGAATTCAGCAGCGGATGGCGCCACTGCTGCATCAAGGCTTACGATTGCATGCCTTTGATAGATCAGTGGTTATTGAGTCTACGTAGGATGCAGATACACAGATCGCCCTCAATGAGATACCTCTCAGCAGCAGAGCCCTTGCCATAGTGGTGCTGTTGGCATCGTAGTTCGCAGTTCGCACTCAGTGGCTGTCTATATACCTTCTGTCGGATCTACAGGCTGTGCGTCAGCAGCGCGGCTGAGCCACCGAAGGCTGACCGCTGACACAGAAAGCAGCACAAGCAGCGACCCAAGCAGTAGTTTTGATGTCCTGCACATAGACACATTGCCGAGGTATGAAACAGCAAGGTTCATGGCTCCTGCAGCTTCTGTGACTGGGTACCTCAAGCATTGGTCACGGTCATGGCACTTGCGAACCAGTTTTATGACCTCGAATAACAGATTCATGGCTGCACAATTCCTGCTCGTGGTACTAGCTATTTGTGCGGCAGAAGGATATCATTTGAGCGCTGCACGGTAGCCAACATGACGGCCTTAGCTCTTCTTTTCTTCAATTGGTCAGCTGGCAACTTATCTGGTTTGTCAATGCAATGCCCTTGTAGTTGAACCTTACTCACACTTTTCAGAAACCAGCTACAGCAGTAAGGATCTACGCCAGTTGGGAGGGCTGGCGTCATTCCGGTAACTGTGCGCCCTGTGTGTGCATTTTGCTACAGAATCTTGCAAGACGCTCCAGTACAAGATGGCTCAGAAACCGCGAAACCTGGCGCCTATGGTGCAACAGCAACGGCACCTTCACAACCAGATCTAGACACAATTGGTGTCACTACGGATCCCAGTGACCCAGCAGCTTCTGACGCCCCTAGTGATACAGCAGGTTCTGGGACTGCTGGTGACCAGGACCCTAGTACAACTGGCGACACCACGAGTGACACAGTAGTAGTCAACCAGGGTACCACAACACGGGAGTCAGCACCCAATCCCACACAAGACTCAAGATCAATACCCACCACAACACAGGAGTCTATGGTAGCAGGCAGCGGGGGCAGCAGCAATGGCAACCAGAGTGCAGAGGTATCTGGGAACCAGATAGCTGGGATAGTTGTGGGTGTAGCTGTTGCAGTGGGTGCAGTTGCGCTGGGTGCATTGGCTTACCAGAGACATAAGAGACGTCGGGGGCATGATGACTATGTTAGCAGGTATCAGCGGTATGATGGTATTGAGATGTAGTAGCGGTAGTGGTGGCAGGTGAAGCACTGTTAGATGTGCTGCAAATCGCAGGGTATAGGCCTGGGGGGGGGGAGAGGCATATGAAGCAGTTGTTGCTGTGCATCATGGTAGCTTTACATTGTGTGTGTGGAATGTACTGCTTATGTTCGAGGCGTGTGTGTATCGTTTCAACGGGGAGGTGGAGGTTGAAGCTAGTGATCCTTTCAAGTCTTGTTCACATACACAAATTGCCCCTCAGTCAACCCTGCTATGACAACAGCAACAGCTGTTTCAGCGAACAGGATCTTGAACACCCATGCCTGCGTTTTTTGGGATTGCACTAATGTGCATGCATGTCAGTGCTTCTGGGAGGGTGATGTCTGTAGCTCCTATCATTGCTTTGCCTGCTGGTCTGTGTTTGTGACGACAAACCATCAATGTTAGTGTATTTGAGGTAAATAGCAAGCAAGCACGCTTTGAAGTGAGCATTACAGAAGAGAGCATACAATACTCATAGAGTCAATCACATGGTATGATTTGAATCATGACAATCCAAGGGTCGCATGTGTGTGAGTAAGCCTCATTGTGGCCACATACATCCTGTCTCAGGTCATGAACTGCTGTCATCACAGCTGCTACCGTGCTGTACTACTGTCCTTGATCTTGGTTTGTTTATAATTTGCTGCATACTCATGTGTACGTCTGTGTGTTGCATTATGCGGTTTTTGATGGGACAGTGGGCCGTCTACCAAGTGCCCAGCAGAGACTGTTGTTGACAGTTGCTGCAGCACTCGTGTGCTGTTTGTGGTGGCATTCTTGGTGAGGTCGTGAATGCGTAGTTAGCAGAGATGCTTGACGTGAAATGCACTGTAGGGGCCACGTAAGTCTGACTGCTTCTAACATGTGTTGTCATTGCATGATATAGCTGAGTAACTAGCTTTGTGTGTTCACACGTTGCTGCGCCGCCTGGCGTGTTTGCAAGTCATAATTGAAGTGGTAACTTAATCAGCGGCCGCGGCAGAGCCTCGCGGAGTACAGAAAGGTGCTCGCCCCGGACAGCGACCGTTGAACCCGTGCAAAAGCCTCAGGCGGGGCCCGTTTCGGGGTTCGCAACATCTGGATGCTATCGGAAGGGACGACGTCGGGGATTGAGCCATGAACCGCTCCATCATGGGGGTCTTGCGCGGCGCCTACCTTGCAAGGTGTATGCAGCCGGTGCAGCGCCTGCCGCGTCGCGTGTACTAGGCATCCTCCGCACTGCGCATGCGGGCAGGACGATCGGTCCTCACGCACCGTTGGCTTGCGAACCTTGAGGACAGAAACTGGTCCTCGATGGGTTGCTCAGGACGATGTCCGCGGCAGCCTTCAACCCATAGACAGTTCAAGCCACATCGACAACGCAGTGGATCAGCACAAAGTCACAGACTCAGATGTAAGGCTTAGTAAAAGAGACTGAGCCAATGCAAACAAGATAGATGCGCTGGCAAGAGCTGTCGAGCCATGCATGGGGTACGCCACCCGAAAGAGGCTTAGTTGCGAGCACGCAGTAGATGCTCATACGAAAGACCCGGCGCATCCCAGGACCAGAGACCAACCATTGAAATATTGAACACGCGCCACTCCCAACACCAACACCCAGCTGCCCCAGCATGGCAGGATCAGACCTAGACTGCCTGCTCCAGTGCTTTAGTGACGGCTATCTCCATATCTTGAGCTGTTAGCCCGCCTTCAGGGTGGGCTTCAATACGTGCAAACATCTCAGTCATCATAATGAGCAACTCGCGGGGTGTACTGAGCTTGCTGAGGTAGCTGCTGAAGTCCTCGCCTCGCACCTGTGGCACAGCAACTCAGAAACCGGTTAGACCAGCATACAATCTGCCACAATACTACATCACAACCAACACCATTCAACCATATCAGCTGCTGACAGCTTGCAACAGGCTGCTGACAGATTCAGGGGGCAGCTGCTGACACCAGCCAACGTGGAGTGGATGCAGCCTCCTATCACAATGTAATAGCATTTGAAAGCCAGTGGGTCAAACTGTGCAGATGAGCCACCGATGCTGGCTGGAGCATGCAAGTCATAGGACAGGCCCTGCTGCAGCACGGAGCGCAAACAAAGCAAATACAGCCCTCTGCTTTGACTACAGCACAAGCACACTGTGGCCAAGCTCCACAAGGTAGCATACAGGGCTTCGCTTGGCATTCTATGTTGCATGAGCTAAACTCCACAAGGTGGTTGGCAGAATCAAGAGGATATTCCCACCTTCTTGAACAGGTCTGCAAAGCTCATCTTTGACGCTTCGTCATAGCTGGCATCTGTTAGGAAGTCCTTGTTGCCAGAGGCAATTGCCTCTGCTTTCAACTCATCCTGCAGCCAAACCAGAAGCACAGACTTGTTACAAACTACATGCACTGCTTGCTGTTCAATACTGCAGGCACTAAGAAATTGATAGAGGCGCCACTAGGGAGTCCTTGTTACCAGTAGTCTGGCAGCCAGCACACAGATCTGTGATACTTGAGCTGCTGTACTATCAGAACGGAGCCATGGGATGCAGTGCACATGCCATGACCTGGCAAAACATCTCCTTTCCGATACTCAATTTCAACACCCAGAGTTAACTTCTGATGAGCAGCTGTATCTGAAAGCACACGTAGCTGCCACAACAGTGCGACAGAGCAGACGGCAACATCAAACCCCACCTGTGCAGCCCTAAACCTGCGCTCAGCCAGCTCCTCCAGCTGATGTCTGCTCCACACCAAGTCCCTCACAAAGTGCCTATCAAACCGAGCCTCTTTCAAGGTCTTATCTGTACTGAGATCCAGAGCCAGCCGAGAGTCAGGGAAGAAGAAGTGCAGCCGCCCAAAGTTGAGCAGGTCATTGCGGCAGATCTCGCGTGCAAAGACCTTGATGGCGCCTGGGAACCGCACGGGGTCGAGTAGAGTGACCTGGACAAGCACAGTTGGGCAGCCGGTGAGATGTTGCAGCAGATTAGTTGCAGTGAGTTGCCTTCCTGCTTCGCAATGGACACCAGGCGTGCGCTTGGAAGCAACACTTGGCGATTTGAAGCACCCTTCGGTTCCAGGAAAGCTGTGCAGGACCAGGAGTGAACAATCTTCATATCTATGCTCTTGCAACTATTGCTACCAAACTTTGACCAGACTGTGGCGCATTTGAGGGCTCATAGAAGAGCTACCTGGCACCAGCGAACTAGACAGTGGGATTTGAAAAAATATACTCCAGCGCACCTCATCAAAACAGTCCCCAAACACAGTGACACTCTCATAGCCCAGCTGCGTCACCAGCCGCTCCAGCAGCTCAAGCTTCTGATGTGCACTCACTCCAATCACAAGCAGACGGATGGTGTCAACCTTGTCCTGCAGTTGGGCCAGCCGCAGACACAGCAGGAGACTTCGAATACACAGATTATTTAACAGACCCCATCTGCTGTAGCAAACACCACCTGCCTCCCTGAACCCCGTTGATAACAAAGCGAACTTGCGTTCACAGCAACTGCATCTGATAAGCTCACTGATGAGCCAGATACTAGCCACTGGATGTGATAATATTATGCATGCCGCTGCTTTGTGTAATAATCCTGCAAAAAATAACTGCACCACAGGCAGCCAGCGGTGTGAGCAACTGCGCTACAATGCCGCTTGCATACCCACCCACCAAGCGCAAGATTCTCCGAGTACAGCAGAGCTTACCTGGTTGCTGAACTGGCTGTCCAGCAGGCTTGCCAGTGCTGCTGTGGGTTGCTGCTTCACAACGCGGATTTGTGCCTGAATCTCTGCTGCACGAGCCATACTGTTGGCAATGACCTGGCGTCTACAGGAACACATGAACAGGGAAAAAGCAGGAGCAAGCAGTATGCCGTTGTTCTCATGCACATCTGCAGATAGTCCGGTACAAAGAGAGCATTGGGACATTGTTTATGCCAATAGGAAGACCGTTACAGTAGCTTATGCCGGTCAGCAGCTTAGATGCTTTGCAGTGCCAGCTTTCATGTGTCGACGGTGTCACAATCGCCCCACTGACTGTGCTAAGCTGCTCCAAAGCCAGTATGACCGACAGCTACTCTGACATTCGCCATGTGTATGGCTGCCAATATCACGGCGAAACTGCACCCCTAAACCTCAGCCAACCACCTCACCTCCACAAATAAGCACCGCCCAGTGCCAAGCACCCCAGGCTGCCCAGAATCAGCTTGGGGTGACTGTGCAAAGGTGGAATAACATCTGTTATCTGGTCCCACACTTCGTCAGCAGGGCCTCTCAGGGCATCAGCAACTTCAGGGTTCTTTGCTGCTGCGACCCCTCCTGCAGCTAGCGTGGCAGCGACACCAACACCAGCAGCCACTTGCATTGGGGTGTACCTGCGGTTACAGCAACAAAGATTCATGGCTTTGCTGCTGAATCATGTTGGTGCATGCTGCTGCAACTCCTCCTGCAGCTAGCTAGCGACCCCAACACCAGCTGCTACTTGCATGGGGGTGTACCTGCGGTTACAGCAACACGGATACATGGCTTTGCTGCTGGGTTCAACATTTGTGCAACTCCTGCGGTTGGTGTCCCCAGGACGCCAAGACCAGCTGCAACCTGCATGGGAGTGTACTTATGTTCCATGAGATCAGGCAGACACAGCCCGAGTTCGTTGTAAGTACTGGCGCATATTGCTGGGGCTTAGTCGCAAACCTGGGTTCTGTACATGGCCCAGCTGTTGCGGCCTGTTAGCATTTTCTGCCCATCACTCTGTACACACACAGTCCACTGCCAAACCAGACGAGTAAAAAGCAAAATGGTGTCAAGTTCTAGTCAATGTGTGGTTACAGAAGACGCAGGTGCCGCACTTGTAGGACCTGAACCTGCTTGTTCTGACACAAGCCCTCATGTTGCTGCTGCCACAACCCAAACATACTCATGCGGGGTGAACTAGCTGCACCCGATATCCTGCGGTCAGCATGCATATAGGCCGTGACGCAACGTCCAGCTGTTGCCTCAGTTTAGGGTCTGCTGAACGCCAACCCTTCCAGGACTACTCACTTGCTTTTGACCAGCACTGATCGCAGCCAGTTGAGAGAATACGTGTCGGTCCGAGCGTACAAGTGCACCAACAGCAAGAACTGCTGTGCTGCTCGTGTATCCTGCTGCAAGGTTGCTAGCATACTGCGTGCTTCATCGTTGTTAGCAGTTATCTGACCCATCAGACGTGTGGCTGAATATGACAGGATGCAGTCAACCATATCGCTGCTGGTCCAGTTGTCCTGTGAGCATCAACACAACGATATTAATGTCAGTACAAGGTGGACGGGCTTGACGGCTAAGCTGCAAGCAGCTGCTGTGCAGTATTTTGCTGCTGACGCCATCGTCGTGTGAGCACACAGCCATGATAACACTGTCAGCCAGGGGTACATGAGCTGGTAGAAACACTGTAACTTGCTGATCCTGTCAGCGACTGCTCTGGCAATTTGTGTGGCGCCATACAGATGGCTGCCGTACAGGTCCACTATAGTGGAATCGACTGCTGCTTCAAGATTGCAAGTTTGTACATGCTCATGCCAGATATTGAAGGTTTGGTAGGTTTCAAGTTGAGCGGTGTGCACTGTAAGCCACTGCTTGGTTGTTATTAATCTGTCGGGCTGAGTACAGCTTGCTGTATGTGGCGCTTGCTCAGTGTAGCATGCAGCCAGTGTCTGACAGGCGGCGTTACCTCACCTGAAAAGCAGCATCCCAGTTGTCTATTGTACTGCCAATGCACTCCTGGAACTGTGTCAAACAAGCTGTTAGATGACCCGGCTTGCTCAAATCCACCATGAAGTGACCCTTTGACCGCCCCGAGTCAACTGCATCCTTGTTATACTGCTTGTATGCTGCATCCATCTGCAACCGAATGGTGGTTTTGCCTGATCCACGTTTGCCGAAGAATACATAAGTGGTATCGTTGGGCCGGAAACCACGCAGGTCACTGTGTATGTACAGCGACGTCTGGTCATGCAAAGTCTTTTCTGCTGTTCGGTCGGTGAATGGGTTGCGGCTGAGACCAAACGACTTCAGCAAATCTGTTGTAGGCATCTCTGTGACTGTTCAGCCGCAGCAGCAGCTGCAGTTATGGTTACTGCTGGCTGTCTGGCTGAGCGAGTGCAGAGCGCTTATGCTGTGCTTCCTGAGTCGGGGCCTCACGAATGGCTAAGCAATGCCTGCAGGGTAGCAAATGCAAATTGAAACACCAAGCAGGAGGCCATCAAGGCAGTGACAACAGCCTGATGCTGCATGCCGCTGCAGGAGTGACACTTGCGCTGCACTGTCAGCTGGTCGCGGTACCTTTACATCACTGTTGTTTTGGTAATACTAGCACCCCCCTGTGCTGTAATGCTGCGAAGATTCCTTGTGCTCAGGGACAGTGCCCAGAGCAGACAGTTGATCAGTGTCACATCAGGTGCCTGAGTTCTAGTAGAGCCACACGCGGCAGCCATGCAAGATCCCAGCGCTCAACTCAGACGCACCTCCTGAGTAGCAAGCCTCACTACAGGTCGGTTCCTAGCGGGACCCACCTGAAATCCGCCAGCCGTGGCGCGGACACCTGATATTGGTCTATGCTAGCGCGTACGTCGGTGGCACGCGCTTCAAGCGAGGATTATTCGTGTCTCTGAAGCAGCAGAACAGGAACAAGTAGGAGATGGAGTCTACTCACACGTGCTGCCACGAAGCCCTGTGTCGTGCATTGCTGCCGATACAACCAAGTAAGCTGAGATCGGCGTCCCTCTCCGTTGTACTGACGATACCCGACATAACCACACTTGAAAATGACAACTACGCTTCACCGGCCGATATCAACATCAGATGTGTATAAATAACTGACACTGTATAGGGTGTGCGAGTGGTGTGTATCTGGGGTTCGCTATTTCAACAACAGCACCACGAGACCGCCAAATTGGGATGGGACCACGCTTGACCTGAGACTCTGCAAGTAGAGATTGGTGCTGCCTTTGGTTGTTTCATAGGCTACTGTATACGTTGATTGTGGTACCCAAAACAGTGATTGTGCGCGTATAAGCCACCAAAGCCACACCCATCAATGGCAGCTGTTGCAGCTTCCAGCAACCCAGTGTTGGCATCTCAGCATCCATTGGGGCCTTCGTTCACCAGCAAGTAAGCACTATCTAGTCATTCTATAGCTCTTGAAATGTTATACAATCACTCAGGTCTGAGCGCCTGTCCACAGATTCAAAGCAGCAAAGGCAAGACAGATTATAGCGGAGGTGCTCAAAAGCAAGCTAGCAGGAGCAGCATACAACGCAGATAACACGTCCACGTGGTCACGGGAAATAGCTGATGAGATTAAGCAGCGGCTTAAAGGTGGGTGCGTGTCTTGGCATGCGGTGTGCGTCTGCAACATGTAGCATGAGGTTCCAGTGACCAACCACGCTGTCAACACCACACAATCAGTGGTCCAGCAAGTGCGTGGTATTTGCTGCATGCAGCGGAAGACTGGCCGAGATACAAATTCGCTGTTCAGGTCTTCATAGGGGAGCAACGTGGTGAAGGTTGCAGGTCGGTTCCCGCAGCCGTGGCCACAAGCAGCTTACTGTAGCCCTGCTTGAAGGACAGCGACTGCAGCTGCGTGCTTGGCCAGCAGACTGAGTCCCTGTGCTGAGCTGAAGCCGTTGTAGGCAGGCTAGATGAGTTGCCAATACTGCCGTATACAGAGTTCAGCCATACGGATGCGATGAGATGCATGGCACCGTTCTGCTGGGTATGCAGGATGGCATGCCGATGTTTCTGGGATGAGCAGACTGACAATTACGCACATGAAACCTTTAAGAACGTGAGTAAAGCTAGCAGGGCAACTGTTCAACATCTCCAAACCACCTATTAGTCTGTGGCACTGATCAACATGCTAAACAGCACCACACGTTTTCTGCTGCGTGTGCAGCAAGCAGTTGGGACACCAAGAATGTGCTGGCTGCAATGTAATCAGACATGCTACCCTCAACTCTGTTGCCCCACATTTGTCACTGCACAGCTCAATGTGTCAGCCTGCACCTGATGGTCAAGCTACCAGCATCACATTAGGCCTCAAAGTTGGAGCATTCATGCAACTGAAATTGTAGATTGAAGCCGACATTGCAACGAGTCCACTGGGTTCTGGTTTGTTCTTTGTACTGCAGTGCTGGTCATGCTTCTTTGCTGTGCAATGAATTCAATACGGTTTGTTTGCTAAGAGAATTCTTAATGGAGAGGCCCAGCTGTGCTGAAGTTGAATGCTGACTTGCTTTTGTTGCAGGAAAGCATATTTTGCATAGCAGCAGCGTTTGCAGCATACGTGTACTGAGATGGGCGGCTCAAGGTCTGAAAGGTTTGGTACGTAAGAAACAGTGCTTAAGAGAAGCTACAGCGGGACATATAATATTTGTGTCAGTGTACACTACCGCATATCATTGACTTGGTACTTTCAGAGCCCCAGCAGAAGGTTGTCACTACGGACCCTGTCTTTTCTCGGATAGCCCTGAGTAACGTAGGCCCTGTCAGAGTGGGCGACACATCACAATGTCGAGCCAATTTCTATGCATGATATGTTGATGTATGTACGCCGTGACACTATGCTAATGTGTTTAGCATGTGTAGTACTATACATAGTGACACTCGGGGCATGTCATGTCTCAGTGAGAGGTTTATGAGGTACACCTGGTGGTTGTTGATATGTATGTGGTGGAAGCAAGTGGCCGGCTGTGCATTGCAATAACGGTACTACTCAGTTTGTCAGTTAGCATTCGAGGCACTTGCCAGGAGTCCTGCAGCTGGGGCGTAACTTCAATCCCTTTCACGATGCATCCTGCCGTGTAGTATTCTCTCGTGTCTGAGATTGACACAAACTATCCGTGCTGCTGGAGTGCAACAAAAGGCTCCGGCTGATATGTTGGCTGGCACAGACTCTTCTTACAGCGCGTGCGCCTCGTGCCGAATGTGCATTTGTCAAAGCCCAAGGCTGGCACCTAATATGTAGCTCTGATTGCAGTAGATTAAGCAACTGATTAGTTCCTGCTTCGTGAAGACGGTCGAGACTGTTGATGCTGTGACTCGACTGGCGCCTCGGGCCAACGATAGTCCGCACCGCGGCTTGCGGTTTTCGATCTTTTTGGGAACCCGCAACAGTCCTCGCTATGCACAGTTGACCCGCTAATATTTATATACGGCCATAACCAATGTCTGTAGTGGTGCAGATTTCGTCGGCCTGCTGGTAACACAAGCGGCACACGCCAGCGCTGCACAGCTGCAGGTCGGTTCCCCGCAGACCAGAGACGACCCAAACGGAACCTGTCGCTGGTGACCTTCACGCGCTATTGCAAAACAACAGCCACGTTTTAGCTTTAAAAATAGCTGATAGGTGGATTGTACGTTCCTCAGTGATCTGCGATCTCGCAAAGCGCATGACGAAATGGCTTTAAGCATAGGTCTGTCGCTGCTTTCATGCAGCTGCTTGTAAAGTTTTATAGAGGAATTTTTGTTGAGCTGGCGCAGAACAGCTCGTCGGCAGAACCATCAGCTAAAGCGCCATGCCCAGCCCATGTTATCCTTGGCCTGGGTAGCTTGCCTCAAATCTGTTCAGTTCCTCTCATAGGCCTACCGTCTGTGGCCAGCATTCATTCATCAGCTTGTCTCACGCCGATCCCACTTGCGTGTGAGTTGACAACGCTCGCCTTGGCGAGTAGATGCCACTCAACTGCTGTTACGTGTTGAATTCCTGATGTCACCATGATCAAGCTGGCTGATACAGAGCGCCACGTCCAGCAGCCGCTGGACAGGGCTGCTTCCGCTATCCTGACTGACAGGAGCTTGCCTTTCGAACGTGCCTCGTGGCAACAGTGTTCGTGCTGCGCCGAATGGATTCAAGAGAACGAACTTGAGGTGTGTATATGGCAGGGCAAGGTGCTAGCGTACCGCATGCCGTCTTGCACACGCATTTGAGCTTGCGCTGTTCACGCAAGGCCGCTGGGCATAGTGCGTGGCGCTATGCCACATATTGCCAAGTTTCCGTCTCAAATACACGTACTGTACATGTCCAAGATCACGCTTGGCTCGAACTACGCCTTGTTGCACACTTGGCGTCGACCGGCATCTGCTGCTGTGTCCCTGCGACGACCTTATCTTGAGCTGTGCAGAACCTCACCACGCCACTAAATACTCAGCCATACACTTTTACGTATCCAAGGCACCTTAGAAACGCCAAAGGGTCCATGCCTCTCATGAGTTGATCACTCACTGTGCTGTGATGCGTGATTGCTGTTTGTCATGCAGTATACCTTTGAATGTGTCCTCGGCTTTTCCCCAAGCGGCTCCCCCACAATCAACTTCGAACTGAAGACCCGCTACCCATTGTACATGTGCTCTACCTGCCGGAAACGACCCCCCCAGGGTTACCTGGGCCATGCGATGAAGGGCGGCGGCACTCAGGATGCTGAAGGCGATTCTGAGCAGCTTTGCCCGCCGCATGTGCAGGCAGTATACATGCTGCAGGGAAGCAGCACAGCAGACAACATCAGTGCCATTAGTAAGGTAGGGTTGGGTGTGTGCTGCTGTGTGCCTGTCAAGGGGGTACCAAGTGGCCCAAGTGTGCAGCTTTGGGTGAATAGGGCTTTTTTATCAGCTGAGTGTGTTCGTATCTATGCAGATTGAAAGGTCGATTAGGAGGTATGCCTGTATCAATCCACTAGAGTTATACGTACTTCATGTCGGCTGTGATAACAGTTCAGGCAGTACAAACCGGGGTGGCTGCCAGCCTGGCACTGCCACAACACACAAGGTCAAGACCAACCAGTTGTGTTAAGATTGCGCATTTGCAACAGGACGTTGTAGCAGTCACTTTGCAAGCTTGCACCCTTTTCACTTTCTGCCACTGCATTGCTTTGTCACATGCAGGGCTTCATTGCGCATTGCCCAGACTGTGGCCTCAGAAGCAACCTACTACAAACACAGCAGGACTTTGAATGGTACCTACATGAGCACGGCAGCGTACACCCGATGTGCTCAGCCTTCGAGTATGCCGAAAGAGCAGGCGTCTATGCCAACCCTGCATCATTTGGCGGGCGCAGCAGCAATCAACCCGCAGCGCCTGAGAAAGTAATCAAAGAGCTGCTAGCACGGCTTCTTGTTATGACAGCCTGTCATATTGTGTTTCAAACACGGCCGCCTCCCACCCCGATAGACCAGCTGTCAGGTACAGCACGTGCAGCTGCAGCTGCTACAGCTGAGCTGCGGAGCCTTGGCATAAACGGAAACAGCAGGGAGGGCCAGCAGCTCATGCCGTACCGGCCCTGGGCGATTGAGGCTCTGTCACTGGACTCTGACTTGTTGATGGAGGCCAACTGGGTTCGGCCGAGCCTGAGTGCTTTGGCCCTGGAGCACAAGCCCAGCCTGTTGGACTTGATGCTGGCACCGCCGTTTATCTCGGTCGCTGAGCATGATGCAGGAATGACAGCAGATAAGCTAGCAGTGCTGCTGCTGCGGGAGCAGCAGCGGCAGCAGTATGGCACACTGGCAGGGCTAGCAGCGTCAGCAGCAGCAGGGGAGCAGATTCCGGCAGCTATAGCAGCCACTGGAACAGCACTGCAGAACCTGCTAGCGACAGATGCTGTGTTTCAGCAAGTTGCAGATGACCCTGAAGCTAAACCGCCAGGCATCACGCGCGTGCAGCGGTTTTTAGAGATGTCAGGTATTCCCTCTATCAATGACATAGTATACGCCTTGGCGCAGCCCCATGTCCACGGCCGCAGCTCACGCAACTTGAACCTGTGTGCAGTCTGCGGCATGACACCTGGGGCCCTGAAGCGTGCTAAGCGTCCTTGGGCGCTGCATCGCTGCAAGCACTGCATTGTGTCTACGTGTCAGTCCTGCAGACAGGATCAGCAGTCACAGCAGGGCTTAGGGCCTGAAGATACTGATCAGCTGTGCCTTTGGTGCCAGGGCCATCCAGATACCTTTGGAGATGACCACACTCCGACCAGCATGGGCAGGCCAGCCAAGCAGGGTTCACCATTTGTCAGCAAGGCAGCTGCTAGCGGGGTTGCTGGGCTCAATGGTAATGGCGGTGTACGGGGTAACACCTATGGCTCAGGAGGGCAGCAGCAGCAGGGGCTACTGCGTCGTGCTGCTGCTGCTGAGCATCATAGTGAAGCCGAGCAAGATGATGAATACAGTACCGATGAGGCCATCTATAGGCCAGCTCAGCAGTATGACCTGGCAGTTCAACTGACAGCAGCAGCTGCAGCAGCCAAACACTTAGAGGATAATGAGACACAGGCAGCGCATACAGAAGGAGCCCCAGAAGCCAAGCAGCAGCTGCAGGAAGAGTTAGAGCTGCTACAGCAGCTGCAACTTGAGTTAGAGCGGATGCTGGGAGGCCAGCAGCCACAGCAGCTCCCAGAACAGCAGCAAAGCCAGCTGTCCAGCAAGCGCATGCGGCCTGCAGCAGATGCTGACTGGATTGATGCCTCAGTCAGCAAGCGTCAGCATGCACAGCAGGAGCTGGTGCTGCCCAGCCGCCCCGCCACTGCTGCAGCACAGCCCAGCCGTCGCAAATCCAGCCCGAATAGCAAGGTTGATGCTAATGCTGGCAAGCGCAGTAGGGCCCCTCGTGTGCCGAGGTGCGGCAGGTGCATCACTTGCAGAAAGCCCAGCCTAAAGAAGGGCTGTGTGGTGAACAGAAAGCGATTGAATGAGGGCAAACCCTTCATTGTGCCTGCTGGTGCTGGTACTGGTCAGGCACATGCAGCGGATGATGCATCAGGGGTGGACAGCCTGGCGGTCGACAGCCTGGCAATCAAGCAGGAGTACAGCAGCACAGAAGGGTCAGATCTAGAGTATGAGCCTGCATCACCTGGTGCTGCTGCTGCAGATGGCTTGCTGCTGCTGTCAGCAGCTGGCTTCCATGCAGCGAATGATCCTGCAGGATTTGCTGAGTCAGCTGAGGTGGCTCCTGCAGGACCAGCAGCAACCTTGGACCATGGCAGTGTCCTGCAACCTTCGCCAGGTCATGACCAGCACTTGCAGCACGCAGATGCAAAGGTTGCAGTGTCAGCTAGCAATGGCCTCAAGCATAAGCAGCAGTCTACTGCTGTAGCAGCAGATCCAGTTGCTGCAGGAACATCTGCAGAGCAGCTAGCACAGCTGCTGAGGCAGCTGGGATACCACACAGAGCAGCTAGGCAGGGACATCCGCAGCTACTGTGCAGTTATGGGGACTGGCAGTGACCAAGCCAGCAAGACCCTGCAGGCAATACAGCAGCTGAAGCAGCACTTGACAGACAGCTACCAACAATCAGGGCAGCAGCTCTTCCTGACCGGGCTGCAGATCCTGGGTAAGATTCTAGCCAGCTTTCACAAACTGAAGCTGCCTGCAAGCAAGGTTGCGCTGGCTTCCAACCTCCAGTTGGTCGTGCCAGGTGCCTTCTGCCCTAACAGCACAGCTTGCAGTGTGTTGGATCTGCTGATGTGCTGCTGGATTCAGGAGGTGCAGCAAACAGGTTTGACGGTTGAGCAGCCAGAAGCTGCTGCAGCAGGGGTAGATTTTACAGTGACCAGCAGTCAGCAGCAGTTGGTGGCAGGACTGTGCCAACAGACCTTGGACATGGTCTCACAGCTAAGCTACATACACATGCTGTATCGTGGTGCACAGCAAGCAGCTGGAAACGCAGAGCCGCCTGCTGCTGTCACTGCCATTCAGCATACATGTTTGCACTTGCTGTCTGGTGCTGCTGTGCTGCTGCTGCACTGGCCGGAGGCAGCAGACTATCAGGCAGCTTGGAGCAGCGTGGCTGTGGAGTGGCGGCAGTGCTTGCAGACTTGGGCGGGTGCCGTAGATTATCAGAATGTTGTGGAGGCTGCCAGGGACGTCGAGCAGCAGTTTGGCCGGTTGAATGCTTTGTTTGTCATGGCTTCCTAGGCTAGTACGCTGAGGGTGATGATGGCGCTGGATGCGTCTTTGGGTTGGTTTGCACGAGCCTTTTTGCTTGGTCGTTGATTATTGCATAGTTGTGCATGAGTTGCTTGTTTGGGCCTGGTTGTCGTCTCTTGTGCAGCTGATTCGCTGCACTTGCAGTGTGTGAAAGGTCAGCTGATTTGCTGCACTTGCAGTGTGTGAAAGGTCATGGCTCTACTAGGGAGTGCAATGACTACGGCACAAGAATGGCAATGACGTAGAATTGATATGAGCAGAGTCTTGCAAAGCCTGAGTGAAAATATTTAATCGAACCAGCCCGATACACGGATTGTTCAGCCAGAGCGGGTGGTTGCCAGTTGCGAGTGGTTGCTGGGCCCCGCTGGGCGATTGTTGATTCTGATCTGTAGACTACCAGGGGCATGAGGCCCTAATTGCCTGTCACTCCTTGGCATCATGATCGCCGTGGCAGCATTGAACCGCTACGGCGCGGGGACTGCAGGTCATCTGGCGGGCGTCCCGCGCTGAACGGCTGACGCAGTGGCGGAGCTCCGCCCTCGAGAGGAGACGCACCTGTCTGTCGACCAGTGAATGTTTCAGGCACTTTGCTTGTGTGTCTGATACATTCTGGCACAGTCAGTGCCAGCCAGTTGTGCTCTATCGCGGTTTAAGGCTGGTTTCTACAGCTGTCCCGTCCTGTGCTCGGGACGTGGGATACGACTGCGTCCGGTGCACATCCGGTGGAACAGCTTGGTCCGTTTGTGGTGTAATGGCTGCGTTGATACGTGACGCAGCTGTGTATGTCCGACGATAGGGCTTCCGCTTCAATGGCCTGGTAATCCAGTCATCATCACCTCGAGAGGAGACGCACAAAAAAAGGGAAGAAAGGAAAAGTTACCCACTCCAGCTGTAAACCTTCGCGTCGTAATAGCTCACAACGTGAAACACCACTGCATCGACGCCGTGGCTTCCGATCAACAACCTGCGTTGTTTCAGCCTGCATGTTGAGCATATCAACCATTAGCTCCAAAGAGGCTTCAGATCCAGAAGGGGGCCAGTTGACCTCCAAATGCTTTCGGCGCAGCGTCCTGGCCTGCTGCTAGTTCGCATGGTGTCGAGGCTGGATTAAATATCTGCTCGTCAGAGTGCTGTTGCTCTTTGTTAGCAGCTTCCATAGAGAGCTGCTGCTAGATGTCGGAGCTGGGATTACTGCAGTGTGAACAAGTTTCCGTGCTTGAAACAGCTCGAGACCGCGCGGTGACTCCTAAAGTTGATACCCGGAACTGTTCTGTCACCCAAACATCAGTGCGCTAGAATTCTTGTCCATTCGTGCATAAACAACGCGCAATAAGCCTGCGGCGCACGAACAGTCACGCGTGACGATCGACCGACCCACCCGTCGGTTGAACCGAAGATGGGTACCTACCTACAATCAGTACAGCATGTCACATGGTGTCACGGGGTTTGTTTTACACACAACATGGCCTAGCAGTACCCCGTCAATACGACACTTGTCGATACCGATGGGGCAGCCTCATGCGCATGGCTTGCACAGGGCAGGGCGACCGGCCGCGGCCACTGTCGCCGACCGCCTGACACGGTCAAACATCGCTAGGTCGCTCGCATCTGCTGCTGGCTGCGCACAGCGAACCAGAAGCAGAGGCGCGCGAAGCGAGCGCAGCACATTCGCGGAGCGAGGCGACCGGCCGGAATGAATGCGCGCTGGAACATACATTAAAAAATTACAGTCCACTATACTTGAAAAAAGAAGCTGATACAAGCGTAGCGAAGCGTAGGCGACCCTACAGCAACTTGCATTGAATGGTTCACATACCGAGGTGCCCCTCAGAACGCCGACATGACTAAGCTACAAGCCTTCCTGCACAGCAGACACTGTCTGCTGGTGTAAATTGGCAAGCCAAACCATTATGATGGTGCTGTTGATAACATCCTACTGCTGCAATGCTATAACCACACCAAGAAAGCCACATAGCATATAAATATCCTGTCGCATGGCTCAATAATTGGGCTGCGCCCCAACCGGCTGGGCCCGATTGGAACCGACAGCTAGGCTGGGGTCCTCAGCACCTGCCGTTGTTGCGTTATCTTGCTGATGGGCTGTCGAGCTGTGCTGCAGAACAATATGTGTACCATGCTTCATACAAGGAAACAGTGTTGCGTAAGCTGATTGCAAGCGAGGCTTGCTGATGCGAGGTGCCTTGTACGACTGGCGCGTGATGTAGTGTTGCTGGCGACGATGATGCGCAAGCGATGGACACGATCTACCACGATTGCAAAGCACCACTGGCAGAAGTCGGTCCGTGTCATGTCGGTGCGTGGCTGCAGCACATCATCACAACATTGGCTTCCTCCGCTGCTGCCGTCGCTGCGTGATCTCGCCGATTGGCTTGCATGCTGTGCTGAAGAACAGTAGGTGTACCAGATGCT
>NSMO01013152.1:0-10986 GCA_002588565.1 Coelastrella sp. UTEX B 3026 | reverse complement strand
CCATACTCCATGCTAAGGCCTACAGGCTTCCGCGCAAACAATTTATGCCTCTATCAGCAGTACTGTAGACCGCCTCGCCGCCCGGCAACGGTTATGGCAAGAGCACTTACAGGCAAGACAGTAGTCGTGACAGGTGCTTCGCAGGTAAGCACTTCAAGAAGCATGCTTGATCTACCTAGGGCTAATCAGATGTATATTTGTTATCTTCAACCTACCGTCCAATAATGGGGAACACTGAATGCCAGATGCACCTGGTCTTGATGCCTGAATAGGTTGTTCCAGCATTGGCAGTACCTACGCTGTCGGAAGCAGTAGCAGGGTTACTGCTTGCTGCTACAGACGGCCAAATCCTGCTACAAATGTACCCCAAGCAAAAGCGCTCTGAGCATCATTGCAGCAGCCCAGCCGTTGTGTGACTTGATCCCACACGATTTTGCCATCACTGCTGTTATTGTGACTTGACTTCTGCAATACAGTTGCAGTGTATATGCATTATGGAAACGGTGCAACTGTGTGGCTTCTAGATGTGTGGCAGAATTGCCATGCATTATACACAACTCCGTTACTCAAAACCTTGCAGTGCAGCCTAAGACTGAGCCACTAAAGTGCATTGTGCGCACTCCTTGCTGCTGTTGCTTGCAGGGCATTGGGCTTGAGGTTGCTAACCAGTTGCTGCAGAAAGGCAACACCGTCATAGCAGCAGTCCGCAACCCCAGCAGCAGCAGCGGCCTGCCGCAGCTGCAGCAGTCAGCACCGGCGGACAAGCTCCACATAACAACATTGGATGTATCAGATCCAAGCAGTATACAGCAATGGGCAGCTACATTACGCAAAAATCGTCCGAATCTACGACACATAGACGTCCTGATCAACAATGCGGGCATGTATGGGCCAGATGTCGGATTGGAAGATGTTACATCGGCAGATATGACGTCAGTTTTTGTTACCAATGCAGTGGGACCGTTACTAGTGGTTCAGCAGCTGCTTAAGCAGGGTATAACAGGAGGTCCTGGGGGCAACACCCTGATTGCAAATGTAACGTCCAAAATGGGTTCTGTAGATGACAATGGAAGTGGAGGCGGCGAGCGTTTGAATCGCTGTTTCATTGTTACCGTTGATCGAAAGCGCTTTTGTGCACATCAACCTGCATCAACTGGGTTTGAAGTTGATAGCATGCTAGTACTTGCTGAAGGCGATTTTCCGTACAATAAATGCAATGCACATATCCAGTTTTGTTTATCTCCTGCCATGATCTCTCCCCAACATGTTGATGGCCTGTTGGCTGAACTGCACAATCATGATCAAGCTGAGCAGTCGCCATTATGCAGGAGACATTTTGTTTCATCTCCTGGATGTGAGCATCGCTGTCAGGCCTCGCTGCTGCTGCTGCTGCTGTTGCTGCTGCTGCCGCCGCTGCTGCTGCTGCTGCCGCCGCTGCTGCTGCTGCTGCCGCCGCTGCTGCTGCAGACTACCCTTATCGTGCATCCAAAGCAGCCTTGAACATTATCAACAAGAGTCTGTCAATAGATTTGGCAGGAGATGGCATCACAAGCGTACTGCTACACCCAGGTTGGCTACTCAGTATGTACTGACATATCTGCATAGCATGGTACCTGACGGAACTGCTGTTTCTGACACCATGACACACTGAAGGACACGTTCTAAGTGTGGTACATGGCAGATGTTTTTGAGGCTCGCTGTAGCGGCATCGTGTCTTTGCAAAGCATCCTCAGACTGCTGCATTTTGCGGCTGTTGGATGCGCTGTTGTCAACCCGGGCTGGTGGTCGAGCAGGTGGAGGTTAGAATGGAATTGAGCACGATTGCGATCGTGTCTATGGTGCCGCAATTGTTTTGTTCGCAGGTTATGTGCGTACTCGAATGACTGACAGTCCGGGGCTGATTGATACAGATCAGTCAGTTGCGGGGATGCTATCAGTGTTGGAAAGTGACAGGCCGCTCAACGGTCATTGGTATGCCTGGGACGGCAAGGAAATACCGTGGTGATAAAACCGAAGCAGTCGTAATTTGCAGGACAGCTGCAGCAAAAGCAGTACATCGTGCAGTACATCAGCAGGTTTGTTTGACGATAGAAGTGGTCGTGCGTGCTCAAGAGCTTCAATTGCAAGATGAAAGAAGGTAAACGTCTTTGTCTGGTGCGGGTGCAGCGTACAGCGGACAGGGCGGTGTGGGCTTGCAGCTGAATCAACCGTCGCGAATCATTCGCGGCCAGTGTCACTGGCCCAGTGACCCAGTGTGCCACTATGGTCTCTACTGATGCAGCAGGTAGTATAAGCGTTTTATCGTTTTGTAACTTGTACGTAGCTTCATAGCGCCGTACGTGCTCACGAGCTTCAGCGCCATCGCACACAACTCTCGGAGATGCTGGCCCCTTCTCCGCTGTGTCCGAGACTCACGTCCAGTAGACAGTACTTCCACGGTCATCGCGCCAGACGGCCGTGGTCATGGCGAGGGCTCACTGGAAGACGTATGTATTCCACACAGGCGCATCGCAGGTCAGATGCATGTCTTGCATAGCAGTATGCAGCTAGCTACACAGAAAGCTTGCAAGTCGTGCCCAGGTAGCTGTTGAGTAGTCGCTGCAGGTAAAGGTACTACTCCTGCCTGGTTCCAAACGCAGCAAGAGTCGATGCAACTGCTTTCAAATAATTGGTAGTCCAGGAGTGGGTGAATCCGATATCCAACAGTTGCTCATCAATGATGGACTGTGGGGCAAACAGGTTGTGCAGCCTCTAGTCTCAAGTTTGACCCTGCCCGTTTCCAGCTGCATCTCGTGTGCGTGCACGACATGCAACTGGAAACGGGCAATGTAAGATTCTGAGGACTTGAGCTGCACAACTTGTTTGCCCCATGGTCCATCATAGATGGAGAGCTGCGCAGCATGCTGGATATGGGAGTCCAGTTTATTATCATTTTTGCACCCACTCCAGAGTGGTCAAAACAATGGATTATACAGACTGTTGCATGTTTGCGATTGACAATTCTCCCCAGCGGCAGCAACCCCGCCCCCGCATGGAGAGCATGGTGATGGGCCATCCTGGCACCATGCCGAAAGTGTCCAAGCAGCAGTCCAAGCGGCAACTGGATTAGCATTTTCTTGGGGCATCGCCCAGGGGCTGCAGAAGGTGAGGTACACGTTCGTTCCATGCACCCAGCACTACTGCCCTGCGAAACACTACTGCACTGCAACTGCTGTATTTGGTGTAACATTGATGCCATTGTGCTGATGTGATACATATAGGTCTTCCAGCAATGGCTGTTCAACCCTACATCAGTGCTGAGTTGTGCTTCAGTGCCGGTCAACCCTACATCGGTGTCACACATCCGTCATCCCTCAGCCAAGCGACAACACCATTCACAACCACCACCAATCAGCCACATGTGTTGTGTACTGCTGCCTATGTGTTGCAATATGCGCAGGCGGTTGCTGTCAGAATGGTGGCCTGACCTCCTGATAGTGTGAACACACCAGACCCTGGACCTGGACATCTTAAAGGAGATCTTAAAGTTTGCACTGGGTACTCATGGGCGACACTATACGGGCGTACGCTATCACCACCAGCCCATAGTGTCGCCCATAGTGTCGCACATGGGGTCTCATAGTGTCGCTATCACCACCAGCCCATGGGCGACAAATGATATGTGGACAACCCTGAAGTTTGTTGCACGAGCACAACTTCACTTGATGTTGTCACGGAGTAGGAATGCACCATGAATACAAATTCATGGTGCATTCCTACTCCGTGACAACATCAAGTGAGGTCTAGCTCATGCAACATAAGCATCAGGTTGCAACCAAGCACCCTCTACACGCAGCCCGATTGTTGTTTGGCATTGCCGACAAAACCATGGTGCCCGTGCAAGTAACCATGTGGCCAGCGGCGCTTTCCCAATGTGCAGCATGTCCTGTGCTTTTCACCTGGGTTGCTGCACGTTAGGGTTCTGGTACAAGAACCCTGGACACTGCGAGGTGCTGGCATCTGCTCAGACATGAGCGTCATCCGGCCTCTCACTCTGTAGATGTAACCCTTGTTACATCTACAAAGCCAGAGGTGGGGTGACGTGCATGCTTGAGCAGATGTTTTTGCACACAGCTTGCGGGGCAAGTCTCCATGCTGCAGCATGTGCAGTCATGCTGACGCTGTCACTTGCGCTGTATGCCACTCCAAACGCTTGCCGTCAGTGCATTCATAGCTACCTGCTCCGTCCCCTTCTGCATGCACAGCCACTTTCAATGCATGTGTCTGACGTAGTTGTATTGGGTGTTGCTGTGCAGGACCCTGACGCCTGCATGGTGCGCATGAATTTCAGTGCGGCCACCTTCGACTTGAAGCCCTGCAAATACAGAGTCCAGTGCCGCCAATGCACTGAATGTATCCTGGGTGTTCCAGCGGAATGGAGGCTGGCCGTTATGCAGGGAGTGTCATGAGCAATGCGTCAGCCTTGCCTCTTGTTTTTGACATAGCTCACCACACGTTCTCTGCGAGGACGCGTGGTGAGTTATGTTAAAAACAAAAGGCAAGGCTGACGCATTGCTCATGGGCAAGGCTCTGCCATACGTGAGAGGGGCGGCCATCGCCATACAAATGGTGTAGCGGCGTGGGGAAATGGGTGCAGGGGGTGGGGGTGTAATAGTACTGGTGTGTGTTCTTTCCATGCTGTTGCCCTCCGCAGCTACTGGATGTGATAATAGAGGGGGTGCTGCCTGGTATCTGATGCCTTGCTTACAATCGCCGGTGTGGGCGTCGTCTGTCCAACAACATGTAGTTGTAAGCTGTAGTTGCTGCTAGTGCTGCACACGTACTTCTGCCTTTGCTTCATGCTTGTTTTCACTGTGCACGGTCTTTAAGGAAGTCTCACTTGTGTTATGCTGTGCATGTCAGAGTGGGTGTGGGCTTGAACGTCGGTTTAGATGTTGTGTCACTCGACCGACTGTCACAATACTTCACTAACACAGTTGGGCTGCTGCCGTGGGGTCCAAGACATGAGTGCCTGCGTCACTGCAGTGGCAGTGTGCTAAGGCTGTCTCTTGGATGCAATGTTGATTGCTGCTCCCGTCTGCACACACATGTGCCACATCCACCAGTGGTGCTACAGCCATAGCCACTGGGCTATTCATGTTTCCCTAGTGCCGTCAACTTGGCCAGTGACTGGACGCACAGTGCGCAGCAAACCACGGTGGTTCGCTTCATGAGTTACGTGGCCAGAATTGAAGCACTCGTACTTTGCAAGACAGCAAAAGCAGTACATGGTGCAGTACAGCAGCATACTTAAATATTCAAATTAGATAGACATGGAGGTGGTCGTGCTTGTTCAAGGACGTCAATGGCAACGCAGAAACATAAATTTTACTGGTGCGGGTGCAGCGTATAGTGGAAGGGGCGGTGTGGGCTTGCAGCTCAATCATTGAGCCTCAATGAACCGTCGCGAATGAACCCAATGTGCCACTGCAGTCTCTACTCGCGCAACAAGTAGTATCAACGTTTCGACCTGTAATAATGCATACTTAGCTACATAGCGCGGTACGTGCTCACGAGCTTCAGCGCCATCGCACGCAACTTTCGGAAATGCTGGCCCCATCTACACTGCGTACGAGGCCACTCACGTCCAGTAGACAGTACTGCTTACGACCATCTCGTCAGACGGCCGTGGTCATGGCGAGGGCGCTCACTGGCAAGACAGTAGTGGTCACGGGCGCTTCGCAGGTCAGACACATATCTGGCATAGCAGTATGCAGCTAGCTAAACTGCGTATCACCGTGCAGTTGAGCTTGCTGTGGTGTTGTTGTTGAGGGCTCTTGGCAGTGCAATGAGCAGCAATAGCAGCAGCGGTTCCAGTCGCAATGACAACAGTACCCACTGCAATACTATCATGCCACCGAATGTTCACCGCTTGTATAACGGTCACCTGCAAGATGCATAGGAATGGTGTCTGTTTTTGTTCTTACAGGGCATTGGGCTCGAATTTGCCAACCAGTTGTTACAGAAAGGCAACACCGTCATAGCAGCAGTCCGCAACCCCAGCAGCAGCAGCGGCCTGCAGCAGCTGCAGCAGTCAGCACCAGCGGAAAAGCTCCACATAACAACATTAGACGTATCAGACTCAAACAGTATACAGCAATGGGCATCTACATTACGCAAGACTTGCCCAAACATCCGTCACATAGATGTCCTAATCAACAATGCGGGCGTGTATGGCCGCAAAGTTGACATTCATAACGTAACAAAAGATGACATGTTATTTGCATTTGTAACGAACACAGTAGGGCCGTTACTCGTGGTGCAGCAGATGCTGAAGAGTGGGCTTATCGGTGGTCCCGGGGGCAAAACCCTGATTGCAAATGTAACGTCAAAAGTCGGGTCCGTAGATGACAATCGGGGCGGAGGCGGTGAGTGTGTTATTTTATGAGTTTAGCACAGCCAAATAACAGTTGTAACCAAGGGCCGGCTCTTTATGGCGGATGCTTTAGTGTATATATGTAGTGGTGTTAGCTGTCAGGGGGTGCAGGATACAGTCAAAACCGCCAACAGGAACAAGACCAGACTTAGCTACTGGCTTGGCAAGTGGTGCTTTGCACAATGAATAGCAGAAATACTATCATTTTGTCGTCTTGCGACATTCACGGACCTGCTTCAAATATGGCACATAATGTGGCACGAAGTGGCATCCGCTTCAACAGGAACGCTTTGTTCTGTTGGTGCACTCATGACAGATTGCAGCATCATCTCACCTATCAGTGCATGCCATGGCAAGGCGCGCCCCCTGTTCTGATTTACGTGACTATTACAGCATCATCTCACCTATCAGTGCATGCCATGGCGAGGCTCGCCCCCTGCTGTCCAAAAGATACATCTAAGCTGCCAAAACCACCACAGTTTATTTGCCATTGGCCCCGCACCCCTGTTCCCTGTGCTGTCATGCAGGCTACGCATACCGGGCTTCAAAGTCAGCACTGAACATTGTGAACAAGAGTTTGTCAATAGATTTGGCAGGAGACGGCATCACAAGCGTACTGCTGCACCCAGGTACAGTAGAGCTATAGTAGTTTTGCCGTGTTTTTTGGCTATGGATGCTTAGCACACTATGTTTGAGTTAGATGGCCGATTGGGTTGATGCAGGAATCATCTCCTTCACTCCCCCCTGGTGGCACATCTTGCTTGGGCCGGCATCAGATGTGAGCCGCTCTAATGTTGTTTTCAATCCTGAGTTACTTACCTGGAAGTAGTCGTAGCAACAAGTTGCGGTTGTAGTGCGTCAATGTTAAAGGAGCATACTGGTCACCAGCAGCGACAGTCAAACACAGCAGAGTTTGTGTGACCTAGGCAGCCAAGCAGTTGACGCTGTCTTTGCTGCATTGCTGACACCATTACGCAGCTCACCATCTGCTGCCAACCCAAGATCTGCAGCAAACCGCAGCTTATCTATCGCAGAGTTTTGGCAGGCTGCATCTGACTGTTGTCACTGCTCGTACATATGCTGACTGACTACACACTCGGCTTGGTCTGTGTATGACCAGGACAGACACTCACAGCAGTATTCCACAGCCTGAGGGGTTTGAAGAAGCTGGCTGTGGAAGACTGGCTTCAGTGTCTGTCCTGGTTGTACCCAAACCAGGCCGAGTGTATACTCAGTCTGCGAGTGGCTTCCAGCATTGGTTTTGCCTGCCCTATTATCATCACAGGTGTTTCAAGTGGCCGTTTCATCATCAACCGAGTTGTTCATCTGTGGTTGTTTGGACTCAGTCAGCAGGGCTCCGTGCTTGCCAGGCCCACGGCAGGTCTTCAGCAGACCTGGTGGGCGTGGGGCCATTATAACAGATGTTTCCGCTGACGCTGCACTGATGACTGTCATGGGTTGTGCTGCTGCTGCAGGTTACGTACGTACCCGTATGACTGACGGTCAGGGACTTATCACCACCGAGCAATCAGTGTCGGGTATGTTATCCGTACTAGAAAGTGACAAGCCACTCAATGGGCACTGGTATGCATTCGACGGCCAGGAGATTCCCTGGTGATTCGGGGTGGAAAAATTGAAGGCGATATGTGAAGAAAGCCTCAGGCTCAGTTGCATTGGTTGGAGCAGCAATCACGCCAGCTACTCTCAATTAGGAGAGAGTAGAGGAGAATAGTATTTGTTTTCCAGCATTCGTCACCTTGGTCTATTATTCTCTGCTGCTGTAAGGTTCTTAGCTCTCCACTGTTTGTTGCCCAAACACTGCAGTGTGTGTCCAGCAGCCATCTCGCTCATTGTTGAGCAACACTGCAGAGATATTCGTTGGCATCTGGTTTGAGTTGGGCCGGTTAACTCAATCTGTGTTTATACACGAAAGGGGATGTTTGTTGCTGTCTCCTAGTCACTGAGTGCACTCAGTCCCAAAGGCCTTGCGGCCGGAGAGGGTAATTCTTCTTCTTCAGTGCACTGCACTGCAGTTTGAGGCTGCGACCGACCCTTACTTGGTATACAGGGGAGTATATGCGGGCACTTATACTATATCTTGAAGTTACATCTGAACGGAAGTATCTGCGGGGTTTGGTTTGACTTAAGAGTTTTATGCGTTGACATCAATGCACACCAACGTTCTATGGCTACAGCTACGCCCAATAAACCACCGCTGATTAAAGCCCAGATACATGCAGCCGTATCGGAATGAACAACACAGGGCACATGGAATCATACATTCCATGTGCTACCTCTCAGCATGGTCGACGCATGGCAGACATTATGTCAGCATGCGCCACAACTAGTCAAAGATTGGGTACCCAAGAAATTTCCCCCTAGCCAGCTTAGAAGGCAAGTAGGAGCCTCAGGCTCCTACTACCAAGTTGGCAGCAGGGTGAGTCGACAGCAATTCAAGTTCTGGCTGATTTGTACTAGCAATGCTGGCCATCAATCAACAGGACCGTGGTAACAAGCTTTGCTTACAACTTTCAGTCACCGTGAATTTCACAACTGTTCAACGAAACAAACATTGTTTGGCGATGTGCTAACTAGCAGGTCATTTGACACAACCCGCTTACTAGCCAGAAAAGGCCTGCCAACTTTGCTGACTCCTGCAAAGCTCCTGTAGCGACTTGAGCCACTCTCAGCCTCCAAAGCAACCGCTAAACCTTTCGACTCTCCTGGGGCCCCCAGACTAGGCTAGTGTGGCATTATACAGCAAACTTCATTCAACACACATGTTACAGACCACTAAGTACTTCGAGTCAGCAGGTTATGAACTGCAATCATCTATGCCAAATCTGCAACTCCCAGGCTTATAAGCAGTCACAGTTTTCCCATATTTCTTACCCACATGCTTCACAGACGTCTCAGAATCCATATACTTATCACACTCAATGCCATCCTTTGGGATTGTCAGGAGTTCCTCAAGCCCAGCAATGTAAAACCCGTCGTGAATCATCTTCAAGCCGTCTGCAGATGCTGTGCCAAGGAATGTAGCAAGTTTGAGGGGGTTGCTGCCTTGTTCAAACAGCTGGCAGACCTTCCTGCCTGTGCTGCTGATGTCGTAGAAAGTGCCATCAGGTCTGATGCCTTTCGGAGTCACAATTTTGCCATCTGACTCTCTGAGAACGACGATGTATGTCCTACTGGCCACCGATGCCCTGGAGTCCAGATATGGGCCCATCCATTGATGCTTCACAGCCCCTGAAGGAGATAGCATGCAGTGAGGACAACAGGGATCAGGATGCATGTGGTTTCTGCACGGGCTGACTGCAAGGTTGAGCCAACTGCAAACACAAACATGCTTTGGTTCACACACAGACAAGCCAGCTGTTTTTGAAGCCAGCAAGTGCACAATGACAACTGACTGCCAACAGACTGCCACAGTGCGTGCCAGCTGGTCGTGAATGCACCAAGCAAGCATTGCCAACAGCCTGCCACAGTGTGTGTCTCTCCCAAAGAAGCGCTGTTTACATAGAGGTGACTGGTCTATAAGTGCACACGATGTGATGCAGCCAGTCTTGTCGTTAGTCAATAACAGTCAATAACAGTCAATAACAGTCAATAACAACATAACAGTCAGCTCACCTGTTGTGGGGTTGTCTTGGAAAGCGCCGCTGAGGTACGTAACGTTAACGGTCATGGGTTGCAACCATTGTGGTGCCGTTCTGTTGAAATGGACAAGTGACACGTAGAACCTGTCATTTGGGCACTTGCTTGTCGCTGTCATCCTATAGTAGTGCCCTCCTTCAGGGCTGCCAGTTAGGTGTGGGAAACATAACTGCTTGGAATTTGGAGGTTTCGAGTCCATAGACTCTTGCAACTCAGGTGCTACGCCTGTGTTGTTGGTGGCTTGCAGCAGCCAGCGTCCAGAGCTTGTTCCACCTGAGCGCCAATAAGATGGCAGCAGCAGTAACAGTTAGCAGCAGGTCTAACCAGACGCATTGTGCAGCAACTTGGAATGTGGACCATACCAAGTTGCAAGACTAATGGGTGCAGACTGTGGCTTGAGGGCACTTGCTAGTGTATCACGTCAGTTATGATGACTGTAGCAGACTAAGTCTTTTGAAGGGCTGCTGCGTTGTATAAGTGACTTTTGCATCAAAAGGTGGCGACAGCATAGCTAAACCTGGCCCAGTTGGCAACCATACTGCATAAAGTCATTCAGTAGCAAGGGCACACATGTCGTGCAGAAGGTATAAACATTCGGGGAGGCGGGGCATGTTAAGCATGCCAACCACCGTGCTAGCTGGACTCCCTGGTCGTTTCCTTGTAGTGCATGATATCAGTGCTGCTAGCAGCATGAGCAGCGCTGCTCATGCAGCTAGAATATCAATTCTGCAACTGCTCCTGCCGTGGCCGCACCTGACGTCGCGCCAAAACATTTTGCACTCACAAGCACCAAGCATAATAGCAGTGGGACCTTCATAGCGTAAGAGCGACTGTTACATGCAGTTTTCGCGTAAGCCCTGTGTAACAGGGTGTAGCGAAAACGAGGTTGTCGCTCGGCTATATCTGCCTTAGCA
>NSMO01013145.1:0-10321 GCA_002588565.1 Coelastrella sp. UTEX B 3026 | reverse complement strand
GGCTCCATATACTGTTGATGTACTGCTTACAGGTCCCTTCCAGTTCATCCGGCTTTTGAAACCACCTGAAACTGCGGTCAGATGGCGACACCCTGCAGACGCCAGCAGCGATGGCTCATACTAGCCAGCTTAGCAGTGATAACTTTGTTATCATCGCCCTGCCGCGCAGCAATGGCCTCTGTGCAGGCAGCGACAGCCACAGAAGCGGCAGCAGTACAGCAGTCAGTCATGGCAGCGATGGCGCAACAGAAAAACGGGCAGCAAGCACCATCGTCTGCATGGCAGGCTGGAGGATCTCGCAGCGCTGTACCATTCAGTAGCTCTGTGATTCTGTTCGACTTGGGAGACATCAGCAGCACAGTGCGCCAGAATGGCAGGACTGCCAACTGGTGTGCTCTGATCGCCAACAACATCAAGCAGTACGGATCTGACAAGATCAACATCGTCATGACACAGTACTGGGTAAGCAGTACGATCAGCACTGTACATCCAGCGCCACCAAAGCATGCGCCACTGTTCTGTTGCCAGCCTGGGTATCAGGACGTGACACAGGATCATCAGGCCAGCTGCCAGCAATAGTGTGGCAATACATCTGCTTGCTCAAGGAAGTAACATAGATTCACGTCAGGGCAATGGAGCCCGACTGGTGAGCTCCCTCATGTTGTTGCTGTGCAGATGCCACCCAGTACAAAGCGTCACTTTGACGTTGATTACTTCTGTTACAAGGAGCGTGGTGGTGGACCCTGCAAGAAGTTTACAGCAGACATTGTGCAGAGGTGAGCACCTTGTGGCAACCTGCAACAGTGCAGCGATAGCAGCTGCAGCAACAGCAGCAGGCATATGTGCTAGCGTCAAACTATCCTTGACGACTGGGCCAGCCTCTACGCCTGTGATAATGAGTTCAGCAGCACATGTTCAGCTAAGCAAACTTCCAGCAGGCCACCAGTCTTCCTGTACTAGCTACTGAGATCGGCAGCAGCACTTGAGCACCACAGCTGGCAAACAGCCAGGCCTAGGGCCCCTGGGACTTGGCTGACAATCGTCCCTTCCGCACCAACAGGTCAAACAGCTGCAAGCCTTGTACCCACCAGGAAGATGGTTTGGCTGTACACTAGCACATTGACAGTCATGCTGCAGCACCACTTTTGATACTAATTTGCATTTCATGCAGGTTTGAAGACCAGCTTACGTCCTGTGTGAGCACTGCGATCTCCCAGGGCTTCAAGACCATCATGCTGACCCCCCACCTTGACAACGCCATTGATGCTTATCAGTGGAGGAACTACCTCAAACTGAACCCCACACAGAAGGTGGACGGATTCAGCTACTGGGACATTCAGGTGAGGCCAGCAGGGGGGCGGGCATAAAACTCAGCTGTTTCTGCCACAGTCCCATTGGCCAGAACGGGCTTATGTCTATAGACATGCCTACGCCTCTGTTTATAGCTATGGCTATAGACGAGTTTATGCCTATGTCTGTGGGCCAGCCCTCAGGCACTTGTGGTACAGGCTCGTGGCTATTCCCGCTCAATTCAGGTAGCCTACTGGCATTGCAGGAACCCCAGTTAGAAGCAACCTCTACGCTGGCAACTGCTGCTGACGCCTGCTTTTGCAGCAGTCCACCTTGTCAATGCAAACTCGGAGTGCCCAATGGATTGGATCTGCTAAGCCTATGACTGCACTTAGCGTGACAGCTGCCTAGAGGGGCACAAATCGAATCTTATTTTCCTGTCCTGCTATGTTGTATCCAGTTGAAACCCTTTGCCAATGCTGTCAACAAGAACCTTGGCAGAGGTGCAACATTCCTCTTCAACCTGCAAGGAGAGCTGGGCACAAGCACTTTCGGTTGGAGTGGCAAGTGGCTGTCCCTCCTGGCTGACAGCAGAAACCAAGCTTTGAGCAATGGCAAGGGCGGCCTTGCATCTGAGTTGAAGATGGGCTTCAAGATCAACTTTGAGCGTGTTGCTGGCTACGCATCTCAGCTCCCTGGTGGCATCAAGGCCGATTTGGCCAAGAAGTTGTTTGAAGCCAGTGACTATGTTGCTATCAGTGCTTATGCACCCATGCCAAGTTCACCCACAGCCAGCCACATGCAGGTATTGACCATCTACATGTTACATTGTTGGGATTATTGTGCGTACTGAGCTGGTGCTGTGTCAGTTGCAACAACTACTACTTGTATACTATTACTTATATATTTGGTGCCCCTGCATCGAATTGCATTCTTGTGTCTACCGTGCGTTGTCAGTTGGGCATCTGCCATTAGATAGCTTGCATCTACAACAGAGCTGCTTTAGCGTAGGGCAGATTGTCAGAAGTCGGTCAGCTATTGCTCGTCCCTAGCAGGATTGTGGGTCTACATCAACACTACTGCGGTGTGCTGCTGTCTCTTACAGGACAGTGCTGCCATTGCCGATGGTGAGCTGCAGCAGTGGGCCATCACACTGAAGGGCAGAGACATCTATTACGGGGAGTTTGGCCTGGGGGGAGGAACAAGCCAGTACTGCGATAGACTGGCAAAGTCACCCAGTGAGGTGAGAACCCTGCTTTCGCCGCACTCTATGTTGATGTTTGGCATGATGTGGTTGCTAACTGTGAGGCAATCAAAATCTTCGCCTTTAACATCCTGGCAGAATTCTGGCAGATGCCTGAGCAAGAATGGAGGACCAAGCAGTGAAAATGGTATTTATGTGTTTGTGTCCGTGCAGGCTGGTCGTACTCCTCAGTATGGTATCTGCTGGCAGTTCAATGACAAGCTGAACCCGTGGGCCAACAAGGATGTCAACACCTACCTGGAGCAATACTACACAGCAGCACTGCAGTGGCTCAAGGATGGAGCACCAAGTGCTGACTACAACATCAAAGGTGAGCATCAAGTGAAGGCTTATGTAAGCGGTTGCTTACAACATGGCTATTATCATTCTGGTCCAGTCTTTGGATGATGCAGTTGCATGTGTACAAGCTGTCCAAGGCAGCAGCTAGTGCTACAATGCACAATGCTGCTTGGAGCTTCATTTAACCCAACTGTTATCAAGCAATGTGGCATCTGGCAGCAGCAAGGAGACTCCGACAGAATTAATACTGGCATGTCTCAGCTTGCTGTGCGTGGTGTTTGCCCGTGTCTGCAGGTGTGTTCATGTGGAACCTTGTGAGCTGGGATGTTCTAGGAGTCCACCCGCTGTCATTTGCTGGTGATGGATCAGGGTATCAGAGCAAGAAGGTGTCAGACATGGTCGCGCAACACAACAAGGCATTGTACTGATACCCAGCAGTGATTCTGGACCGACTGTGACTCAGTTACTAAACCAGTTACTAACAGTTACTAACGGTTTTACTAACAATTTATTTACTAACGGTTACTGGGTCATGTACTGCTAGCGGGTGGGGCACAGGGCAGAGGGCTGTTCCCGCCAGGGATGTGACTGACAGTGTCCAAGTGATAGATGTTACTTTGGTCAGTACTGTCCATGCTACATGTGAAGATTTGTACGTGTGCAGCTTTGCACAGTCTGCAAAGTGATCACAACTGTCTAGCAGCATTGTCCATGTTCATATATAGACGCTGAAGAGATCCAATCATTCATGTGTACACAACACACTTGGTGTTGCTGACCACCAGCTTTGGGGTTGTTGTACTGCATGTGATTGGGTTTGTTGGTGCAAGTCAGCGCCAATGCCTGACTGGCTTGCTGTGTATGTACATGTCAGATCTCATGTATAGCAAGAGACCTTTCGACACCTATGAAGAGTTACTGAGTGACTAGAACCACTTGAGGTGTTTGCATGCTGCTGAAATGCAGCTCATTACTAGTGTTGCATGCTGACACAGTCCGGCACATGCTGTTTGCTAATACCAGGCCCAGTGTGTTGAGCACATGCGGCCCAGTGTCCTGCTACACGTACTGTGTCAGCATCATATCTTACACGACCAGTCAACCATGCAGAGCATGGTCATCATGTGGTGGTTGCGTTGCCCGATTTGTCTGAGTTTGCAAGGACTCTCAAATTAGTTGTTGATTGTGGTTTTGGCAGTGCTGCATGGGGGCCAGGCCCATCTGTTGCTAAACGTACTGCCCAACCGAGTTGCCAAGGTTCTTTAGTTTTTCATACATGCATCTTGGCTGTTGTCACGGCTTTTGTGACAGATATATCTATCCTATGTAGGCAAATGCCTGCATCATGCCCGGCAGCATCCGGCTGCCAAGGTGGTAAAGACGTACAGTCTTGGACATGGTTCTGCTTTGATATTGTGATCACGCTTGTTGCAGCGTGATGAGCAAAAGGGGTGATCAGGTTGGTGTTTGCCATGTTGTACGACAGCTTTAGGCTAGTTTGAAGGCATGGGACGCGGCCAGTGAGGGGTTTGTTGTCTTAGGGCAATTGGTCAGAGCCGTGGCAGCGTAACTTGTAGCACACTGAGCATCGTCGTGTTTACATGACAGACACTGTGTTCTGCTAATCAAGTTGTTGTGAGTTACCCGTGTAAGCTGAGAGAGCTATTGCAGCTGTGATGACAACAGACTGATACTGAGTGTGCTTCTGATTGCTGGGAGGAGCCAGTGGCACACAAGCACCAAATACAATATCAGAAGTTGAACTTCACACAAATATATCGTATATACCAGGCCCATCATGGGTCATGATGACCCAGGTAGGAAGTCTCTCGAGATTGTGCATTGCATGCGGTATAACATGCAATCACCAACCACTACTACCAGACCGACTCGCCCCTATAAGCTCTTGCCCGAGTGTGTGTCAGAATGAAAACATTCTAAAAGTCACCTTGTGTCATTGAGCACACGTACATATCACGATACATCCGTGCAGAGATGCAGATAACAAAGAGCATGGAAAAACCGAAAATTTTAACAGATAATCAGCAATGCCTACAATCAGTAACATGGCAAGGGCATGTGCAAGACTGGTCTGGGCAACCATCACCAAGAGACCACGTCGATGTGAAATGGCTGAAACCCAGGAGAACAATTGGCTGCATCCGTCTGTTGCACTGCACCAAGTGCTGTTGACCCATTCACACCAATAGTAGCAGCAGCACATAAGCAGCTGACGACAGATCAGCTGGCACCAATCATCCCAAACACCTTGCATGAAAGCCCAAAAACAAAGCCATGATCTGCTATACAGTGCTTGGGCATGTGCCGAACAGCGCATTCAGCCAAAGCAGCCTGGAATTCCCCATGCTCCCAGTTAGCCCCATTTGCCAACTTTTAGGAGTGACAAGTCATGCACCATCATCGACGACACGAAGCACTACTCACGGACAATCACATTCATCCATACGTTTCACCCATACATTTCAAACTCACTCCTAGGCCTACTGCCCCGCCCCCTGCCACTACCCCTCTGCCCTGACCTTCCCCCCCTAGGTCTGCCATTATCACTGCTGCCACCGGTCCTACTTCTGTAGCCTGTGAATGCAGGATCACCACCAACTCTGTACCCTCCATCAGCATGAGGGCGGTTGAACTTGTTGGCTGGTATTGGGGTGGGGTAATCCACACCTATCTGCACACCATACTTCTGCTGCTCGTCCCTGGACATCAACCTGCAACAGCAGTGTGGTAGCAGAGGCAGGAGGATTTGTCACCATTGCTGACAAGAAACCAGCACACTAAAACAACTGCTAATCTTGACAGTAGGCTACCACAGCAGTCACAAATCATAGCAGTGAAGCTGTAAAGAAAGTACAAGTGGCATGTTTGACATATGAGTGCCCCACGTGTGCAAGGGCAGGGTAAGCCAGACTGGCTGATCAAATTTAGACCAATGCACCTACCAAGGCTCGTGTATTCTGGCGGTAGGCACATCCTTCAGTTCCGGTATCCAGTGCCTAATGTATTCCCCTTGTGGGTCATAGTCCTTGCTCTGCTTTGTGATGTTGAAGTGGTTGATCCTGCCGCCTGTCATGCCGGCAGCTGACACCCAGTTGCCCCAGTTGCTGGCAACATCATAATCCAGCAGCAGGTGTTCAAACAGGTCGGCACCCCGCCGCCAGTCAACACCAAGGTCCAGGGCAAGGTAGCTCGCAACATTCTGGCGGCCACGGTTGGACATCCAGCCTGTTGCGGCCAGCTCCCGCATGTTGGCATCCACGAGGGGCATGCCTGTGGTGCCGCTGGCCCAGCGCTGCCACAACTCAGGATCATCACGCCAACTCACACGATTGCCAGCAGGACCACCAGGGAAGAAGATCCGAGAACCGTGACGCAATGCAAAGAACCTGTAGCAACAGAAGCAACGAACAAGGAACTCAACAGCAGGAACTCAACAGCAGCAAGATAGTTACTGGGTGCTGCATGTTGGGTAAGTACAGCACACAGTAGGGTGCAAGCTACACTGTCAGGTGAAGGCTGGTGAAATGGACTGCAGCTGGCTATTGATTTCTACCAACAGGGCGTGTATCACAATGCTGCAGACGTCTGAACTAATGGTTAGCCGAGTGCGTCCAATCTGCCAGGTGAACACCCGTGTTGATGGACTGCCAGGGCTTACGTCATTGCTGGACAGACGCAACATCGCTGCTAACGCCGCAAGTGGCAGGCAACCCTGGCTGGCTATGTGCCGTACCTCCCTCAACCCCAGCAGCCACAAGCACAGCTTCCTACCTAAAGAAGTCCCTCCAAATGAGCTCAAAGATGACCCAGTATGTGCTCTTGTTTGCTACACGCTGTGCCTCATACTTCTTCACCTCATGGTAGATGGTGCGTGGTGACAGGCAGCCAGCTGCCATCCACGGGGCAAACTTTGTGCTGTACTCCTGACCCAACATGCCGTTCCTGATCTCAAAGTACTTGGCTATGAGGTCACTGTCCCAAAGGTAGTACTTGAGCCGCTTGAGCGCTACTGTCTCCCCACCCTGTTGTAACAAGTGGCAGTTGGACAGCCAGATAGCGAGATACATTGGAACAGCAATACTGAAGTAGCAACACCTCTTGCCCAGCTTCCAAGGGGTGCGAAAGCAACTAAAAAGCACAGGTATGCAGACACTGACAGACTAGTGGCAAGTGCTTGTTCCCAGATGTATCCTCGTCTTTGAGGCTGTCCAGGCGGTGGGTCACAGCCAGCAGCAGTGATTGTGCTGGTTGTGTTCCTGGCAGCTGTACCACGAGGTGATCTGGCTGTCACCTGAAACAGGTGGAGCCAGGGGGAGTGATGTAGCGCGGGTATGACTCAATAACACCCTCATGGACACAGCGGCTGTGACAGCAGCTGAGGGAGGGGTGATCTTAAGGCCCACGCAAGACAGGTCATGACTCTAGGCACACTACACAGCTGCTACATCGCCACCCCTACCTTGAACTGCAGTGCTGCCTTGTCATTGTGTTGTGGTTGTGCTGGTGCATGTCCTGGTGGCCAGGGCAGGTCCTGCCAGGCTGGTAGTGGACCTGACAGCAGGGACTGGACATCAGCGGGTAACTGAGACGGCAGGGGGAGGTCACCAGATGAGGGAGGAGGGAACTCAGGGCGGACCTGGCACTGCTTTTCCACCTTGTCTCTGAAGGGAGTGAAAACATTGGGCAGCTTGCTGCAGCCTTCACCAAATGGCAGGTCATCTACGTGATACAGGGTAGGACCCCAGTGCCTGACCAGGCGGGCTTTGCCCTGTAAGACAAAGGTACAGGCCACCCACATGCAGTGTGTGTATGGGTTTAGGTACCGTGTTGCATACTCTGTATCATGACCTTGCATACTCTGTATCATGACTGAATGGCAATGACCAACTGTTACACCAGCAACTACTCAACATAACTGCTGTTGTGGTTGCTCCGAATTCTGCCCAGCTCCGACTAAGAAGCTCTTCAAAAATAATGTGCACAAGTCTTGGACCACCCAGCCCACAACCACCACTGCCAAGCTAACACGTATGAGCCGCCCACCTTGATAGCCCTGGTAACCTTTGCATCCACTGCCAGCTCCTCGCTGGTGACTTCCTCCTGTGTGAGCACCAGGTTTGCGGCTGCTCCTGCTGCTGCCCCCTCCAGAGCCGCAGCAATGACTGTCTCAGGCTGGCCCACAGCCACCAGCAGACCACTGCCCAGAGCACGCAGCTGAGCAGCCAGGTCAGACACACATTCTGACAGGAAGGCGGCTCGGTAGGGCCCGGTCTTGGACAGACCCCAGGGGCTCAGAGCAAAGAAGCGAGGATCATAGCAGTACACCGGAACAACCTGCATACAGATGGCAATCCAACTTGTCAACTACTTTTAATGAACATAGCATGTCTGGTGGAGAATCAAGAATAGCCAATTCACATGCGTGGGCCGGCTGGCAGCAAGGACATGTGCATGCTGGATAAAGATGATTTTGGCTGCATGCTGGCTTGTGTTGGGAGTCAACCCCTAATACCGCAGTTATGACCCGCTGCTTGTGGAGCCGCTGTCAAGCAACTACAGCTGCCTCTGAAAGCAGTCACCGAAGCTGCTGATGTCACACATCGCCACAATTGTGATCGTACTAACTACCTTGACCGACGCTCACCTCATCATACTCTTTGGCCTTGATCTTTTGCACAGCTTGGTGCACAATTACGTTGTCACGCAGACGGAGGTCATTGCGGAACCACAGAATGATCCTGCGTGGGCCGGCCGCTGCTCCTGCTGTGCTGTCACCTCCTGCCATAGCTGTCACACAGTACTGGCGACCTCTGCTGCGTAGCTGCAAGGGACCTGCAGCAGCTGCTGACCGAGGGGAGCTGACCTGCATACACACATAACAGCTACATGATATAGTTTGCTGCATGTTCAACTGCCGACTAGGACCACTGAGGCGTTTGTCAAGGCGAATATAGTGAGTGCCGCTGCGTGATGCTCACCACTCCACAGAGGCCAGTGCCCGAGCCAGCTGCAGAGCGGCAAAGACGCGCAAGAGCCAGCTTGTAGTGTAGAGATGTTTATGAAAGGATCAAGAGATGCGGTACAACCAACGTGCTGCGGAAGTCCAGCTGACGCGCGCACCAAGCAAGACAAAGCAGAAAAAATACAATGTGATCAGCTTTCTGCGACACAATAACCAGAGTGATAGCGCGCTCAAGCAGTCAACATTTCAAGAGAGCGCAACAATGGGCAAGCTTCTGCTACTGCCAGCCACACAACACGCAGGCAGCGGGTTCTGCGGCGATCCTTACAGACGGCAGCTGCACCACCTGCAACAACGTCAATGAATACACCTATCTGACGCGTAACAAAACTCGCTGCTGCAAGCTCACAACTGCCAGGCCCGAACAGCTACTGTACAGCCGTACATGATGGGTCCCGTCCTGCACACCTTTTACTGCTTCTTGGCTCTGCTATCATTCCTTGCCGGTGCCTTTGTAGCTCCTATAGGCTCCCCGCCAACTCTGCCGCTTTTGTGTGGCCTGTTAAACCTGCTGGCGGGGATGGGCTCCGGATAGTCGACACCGATCCTGACTCCGTACCCTTCCTGCTCCTCTGGGCTCAGTAACCTGCAGCATATATTTTACATAACTGTAGTGATGGCCCTAGGGCTGCACCAAGACAGCTTCATGTGTGTGTAATGAATCAGCAGTGGCAGCATGGAAGCACAAGCCAGCGAAGTTTGCTGAGGGTGAGAGAACAGTCCTGGGCCTTTCCGTGTTGCCGCAAGGAGATCGCCCTAGGGCGGCACACCAGGGAAGTCTTGCCTATGCAACACGCCTGACCATGTGCCTAAACGCACTGGAACACACACACACTATAATATACACAGTAAAAGATGCATGATTGGGCGCGAGAGACTTACCAGGGTTCATGCACCTTCTCTGCTGGCACATCCTTCAGTTCTGGTATCCAGTGCCTAATGTATTCCCCTTGTGGGTCATAGTCCTTGCTCTGCTTTGTGATGTTGAAGTGGTTGATCCTGCCGCCTGTCATGCCGGCAGCTGACACCCAGTTGCCCCAGTTGCTGGCAACATCATAATCCAGCAGCAGGTGTTCAAACAGGTCGGCACCCCGCCGCCAGTCAACACCAAGGTCCAGGGCAAGGTAGCTCGCAACATTCTGGCGGCCACGGTTGGACATCCAGCCTGTTGCGGCCAGCTCCCGCATGTTCGCATCCACGAGGGGCATGCCTGTGGTGCCGCTGGCCCAGCGCTGCCACAACTCAGGATCATCACGCCAACTTGTACGATTGCCAGCAGGACCACCAGGGAAGAAGATCCGGGAACCGTGACGCACTGCAAAGAACCTGAAGTAATCTCTGCACAGCAGCTCAAAGATGACCCAGTAGGTGCTCTTGCTGGCCACTCTTTCCGCCTCATACTTCTTCACCTCGTGATAGATGGTGCGTGGTGATATGCAGCCAGC
>NSMO01013141.1:333-12825 GCA_002588565.1 Coelastrella sp. UTEX B 3026 | reverse complement strand
TGTTTGCCCTGCACAGCTCCTGGTGGTGTACACTGTACATGCGGCATGTCGGTGTGCAGCTGCTGATCATATCTGCTACTGGTCCTGCTGCTGCACTGCTCACTTCCTCCAATCCACTGCAGGTCGCACATCCATCCTCTTTCGCGCTCGCTAGATGCACTGCTTGGTACTATACTGAAGATAACCCCAACTTTGTACATGTGCTGACATACTGGATCCGCCCATCATGATGAGCCCAATGCCACACACCGGCTTCCACGATCATTGCTTCGGCATCTCTGCAATATGGCACAGTCGAGCCACTCCCTGCCGGATTCTGCCAATGCCAGAGCTCCCTTGCAGCTTGTTTGTTTTTGGGGTTACATGGTGTGTACATGGGGGTTTCTTGCACTGTATGCTTTCTAGTCCACCGATTGTGCTGAACAGTGCAGTCTGGTTTGCTGCTGTTGTGATCACGAGTACCGTGCCAAGGTCTTGTCTTCCAGTCACAGAACCAGGTCAAGAGCGTTGTCACCAAAGAATACAACCTGCTGTTTTGTGTGGTGTCCTGTTCATTCAAGCTCGCCTAGCATCTTGCTGTTAGCTGCTGTGGCAGCTGTTGTTGGCCGAGGGCCATCACACTGAGGCTGCTGTCTATCATGCTTGTGTTGCTGCAATGGCTGTTTACTCTTTCTGGAGCGGAAGATTCATGGTTGCTTTTCGCCTTTTGCTGCTGCTGCAGTGTGTGTTTGCAGCTGTCGGCAGCTGATGGTGTTGCTCAGATGTGGATGTGTGCTGCTGTATCAGTCCTGCGAGTCCTCCTTTGCATCTTTGTATCACTGTGCCTGCTTGCAATCGAAGAAGTCTTCGAGGGATGTGTCACCAAGCATCTGTTAAAGCTACCTGCCTGCTCTTGTTCTCAGACAGGCTCTTGGATTATTTGTGGTCAAAGGCTCACGGCCTGAGTGGGTGAGCTTCCAGTCTTGCTTATGTTGTCTTCATGGCAGTATTGTATTCTTTCTGTTTTTGCACCCATTGCGTTCTCTAGTACACTATTTAGTGAACTATTTGATGAGCTTGATACTGAACGGAACAAAAATCGTTAAGACGTCTGCTTTATAAGACTGCTACTTTAGGGCCAAGGTTTGTCGCCCCTTGGATGTTGCTGTACTGCATGCACCTTCATCCCAGGGACATAGGGGCCATGTCCAGCGAACAAAGGTGCATGCAGCGCAGCAGGCAACTTGAAGTGCTGGAAGTGCCGCTGTATTTGCGCTTTGTGGTAGTTGAATCTCCCTTGCAGCTCATGGTCTGTTCGTGGTTTCCACAATGTGGTTGTAGACCATTGAGGTATGCATCACTGATTTTACAAGCTCAATCCAGCCAACAGTATGGCGGATTACAAGCTCAAGTACAAGTTGCTGGTGTCCCAGTCAAGAATGCAGCTGCTGCACTTTTGCTGTTTGCTTTACCACAGTCTTGGTCTTATGTGCAGTTGATGTTTTTCAGTCTGCATTATGTTGCGGTTTGTATAAGCATATAGGCTTAGGCAGCTTCAAGTCTGGGGCTTGTTTCCCTGCGTTCAGAGCTGTAGTTGCTACGTTTTTATCTGTTTTCTAAAGGGCGTTAGCTGTGTTTATCAGAATCATGGTGTGTGGATGTTAGGGGGGGGGGCAGTGAGAGTAGTGAGCTGCATTGAAGTGGCGTTGTGCAAGGCGGCTGGAGTATGCCCAGTGCTGAAGTCTGAAGGCGGGAAAGGCTCAGAAGGCCGAACTACCCATGACAGAGCCCAAGGTAGGTCTTTGTGCAGGGTGGATGTGCAGAATTTCGTCCCTGGACGATACACCAGCTGGCTGTGCTCTGTTGCTGTCTAAACATGCAGCTGGCGGTGTTCAGCACAGAGCTTCAATGCTGGATGCTTGCTGCGGCTGTCATAATGCATTGCCAAGATTGCTGCCTGCTTTGCAGTGGCGGGGTTTCTCTGTCTCCAGTCACTTCTACTCATCACACTGATGCTGATGCTGCTACTCTGTTGGGGGATCCAGCTGAAGGCGTGTGGATTGAAGGAAGGTCTGTGATGATGGTACAAGCTGTCAAGTCTTCCCTCTGCCCCGACCTGCCCTGCTACAACCTGATCCTGTGTATACCTGACTACTGCTCAATCATGCACCCCTGGCAAGTGGAGGTGTGTGTGTTATGTGTGTGGCGCCAACCCACTGAATGGCCAGATCAGTATCATGTCATAGATGGATTGTTTGGTCGTGCTGTGTGTCTGAAAGGAGTGCAGAGCTGCCAGCCTGCTGTGTTGACCCAGCTGCACTGTCTCTTGTTATAGAGTCTGCTAGGCAGGGCTGCTGAAGCAGATATATGCTGTCACCAGCTGCACATTGCGCTGACACATTGTACTGCTGCTGCTGCTGTTGGTTTTCTAGGCCGCAATGATGAATGCTGTATGAAGTGTTCAAGCATCCCTGATGTTTTAAGGCACAAGGCTTCGGCTGTCCTGCTGAAACTAGTATAACGATGGTGAGAAGTTCTGCTTGTCAACCCATATTCAGCTCAACTTCAGCTCTTAGGCAGCGGCCTATGCGGATGACACTGCTGACATGCTCCTTGATAAGCCAACACGTCCCTTTGCCACTGTGTTGCTGCGATGGCATTGTTCACACACAGAACTTTGACAGCTTTCTCTACCCTCTCAGTGTTGATATATGTCTGGTTAGCCAATTCTAGCATCTGATAGTTCAGAATTCACACGGCTTCTTCCTGCCACGGCCACCTATTAACCCAACACTGCTGCTGCTGCTGCTGTTGCTGCTGCTGCTGCTGCTGCTGTTGCCCTCCCTCATGTAGAGGTACTATGCCAATGAATTTGAGAAGTTGAGCCACCTGCAGAAGATGAATCATTGTACAAGCCGGTCAGCTTGACGACATGCCCTCCCCACCGATATTAGACCCAGATGAGCCCGTCCCTTCTGGCGCTGTACCCATACACTTGATGCCGGGCACCCTTGGGAGGTACGTCCATAACCCACAAGATAGCCAAACCTGCTGGGGTCTCTGTTCCCTGTCAACCAGATTCGTGCAGCTTGCCTGGTACTATTTGGGCAACTTGTGATTTAGCAGGTTGCAACACATTTCGTGCCTTTGATTGTGCTAAAGCGTTGAGCTCTGCTAGATATCTGGGTGTGCGCATTCTTACTTCTGCTGCTGCTGCACTTGCTGCTGCCCCTCATTTACAACATACAGACCGTCCCAATGCTCTGGCACAACAATAACAGGACGCAAGCCATGCAGACGGACTACAGGAGGCTGCAAGTGCAGATGATGCTGAAGGGATGTCTGCTCACATGGTGTTGCGTTGTGGTAGAATGAAGCATAGGGTGTGCATGGTGCTTGCTGAAGCCTCGCTGTTTGTGCTTGGTTGAATCGGGGCATGTAGGATATGACAGCTATGACAAAAGCAGCTTCTTGCCTGCTTTGTAGACGGCCTACAGGGTCGGTAAACGGTACAGGGTGAAACACATTATGTTGTGTATACATCCCCTGTGTTTATGCCCTGCATAGTCAACGGTATGTGTACTATTGTGTTTGCTAAAGATGACTTCTTTGTATGTGCTTTGATGTGCTTTTCCTGCTGCTGCACTGCTTGAGAAAGCATGGCTGTGTCATCAAGTGCATGCAAATGTGCTAGGGGTGGCTCGCGTGACTGTTACTATTGCAGCACTTGCATGATGGTTGCACAGCAGTAGCGTCACTAAAGTTTACAGTAGGCGAAGCTTGTGGTCCAGAGTCCTGTGTCAGCTCAATGTGGTGGTGTTGCAGAGGTGCTGTCAGTATGCATGTATGCTTTGAAGTGCCATGTGCACTAGTTTGGTTTTGAAGCAGGTACGATGCACTTTGCGTCGTGGGTTCCCGTTGCCTTAGTAAAATATAATCATTGCTTTAGTAGCGTTGATAGCTGGTTCTGTAGATGCAGAGCAGCTTGTAGCAGAAATGGATGTGTGTCTGCTTTGTGTAGCCAAGTTAGGCAGCGACAGCTTGTGGTATCAGTACTAGCAGCGTTGTTGAATGTAGTGGTAGGCAGAAAAGGTCAGCCTAGTAATAGCAGAGGTAGCAACAGGGTGATTAGCTGGAGGTGTTCGGATGATGTGATGTTTGTCAAGGCCGGTGATTCAAACCATGCAAATGGTGCGTGGAAGAAAGACCGGAGCATCAAGTTTCATGAAGCCGGTAATCACCTCAGACCCAGGCAAGCATGAGGAGCTACACATTTCAGGTGAGCAGGTTATGGGTGGCGCAAAATGCCATTTTCCTAGTAGAAAGGGTGGAGTGTAGTGCAGTGTTGGCGAGGGTGCCTGCATGCCAGAGGACACAATGTAGCTCTGGGAACACAATGTTTCACGGACAGTTGGTTAAGCCTAGGGACACCTGCCAAAGGTCAGAATGTCTTGAGGCGAATTTTGCGTAGTGCAGCACTTATCCGGTAGTGGACCTGCAACCATCGAGAAGCACCCATTGGTGTAGTTTCGTGTGTGCTGTGGTGGTGTCGTTTGGTGTGTGGTGCTGGAGTGCAGTCATTATGCAGGAAGTTCTTTCTAACACACAAGGGTTCAATATGATTTTGTCAATGCTTCCTGGAAGTGGCAACTGACAAGCGCAACGATGCTCTTCAAGTCGTCTTTGGATGGCTGACCATGATACAAGTGTGGATGTGTTGTGCACGCCAGAGGCTCAGTGTGTACTAGCGGACATGCAGGCAAGCAGCCATGCTGCTTTAGGTGAGCACCTACTGCTGGTCTGCGGTAGCTACACTACAACTGTCACCAGCAGGAGACGCAGGGGCTGTGCCATCTTGAGCTTTGCAGATTGTCAAGTTGTCTTGGTCAATGGGCTTGCAGTTCAGTAGGCTTTAGCCACAACTCCGTTGCTGACAGCAGGTTTGGTTCTGAGATTTGCCCATTGGTTGCCGTGTGTGGTGTGCTGATGTGTGGTGTGGTGTGATATGCAGTTGGTGTTTATGCTGTACGTTTGAACAAGGTCTGGTGTCTAAAAGCTCAAACAAGCAGGATGACATGCAGCAACAAGACACAGGACACAGACAAAGAGTGGCAGGGTGTCATCAGTGTACTGAAGGCAGCATTAGCAGGCAGACGACAGATGACCACCATGGACAGATGACCACCATCAACACAGACGGTATACACTGCCAACAACCGGTAAGCCAGCATAACAGACAGGCAGCAACAGTACAAGCAGCCCTTATCGCAGCTCAACAGGCATCAGTCCGCAGCCAACAGCAAGCAATGGCGATAATGAGTATACAGCCAGCTAACAGGAGGCGATGAAGAAGTCCAACAGGTCGACAGTGATGTGTGGAGGGCAGGAGCGGTGTCATCAGGCAAGCTTGCCTACCTTACGTAGGTGAGCAGCAAGTCTGTTGTATTATGAAAGTGAGAGAGCGAGAGGGAATGCATGAGGAGATTGCAGGACTCCAAGAGATGCGTTGTGGCTGCCTGTATTAGAGGAAAACTTTGCTTCAGTGATTTTGTTGTGGCTAATTGAAATTAGCAGTTTGACAGCCTCGGGATGTGCTTGCTGACCACATGTGTAATCTATTGCGTCCACACAGTTGTGTATTGATTAGCTGGGTTTCAGGCACGTTACGACTGTTGTAAGCCACCACTACCACATGTGTAATCTCAGAGACACTGACCGCCTATGTGCCTGTGTGCTGTGGTGGTCGGTGTGATCGTATGTAGCGTGGTGGTGTGCAGTTGGTACATTATACAGGTCAGCTGGCTGACAGCAAGACCCCCTGAAGCTGGGACAAGACATCCAGTGCACTATAGTCGACAATCAACAAGGCAATCTTCAGCAGTATGAGGCAATTCTTTGGTCCAGATACGGCACAACTGGCACAGCCTCGTCAGCTTATTACAAGACATCAATGCAGAGTACTAGAGGCAGAGCAGTATTGTGAAGTCAGCAGGCAAGCATTCCTCTATATGTCTAGGTAAGCAACCACCGTTGGCTGCTGGTGGTGGTAGTAGGGTAGAGGAGCTCATCGCTTGGGACTGCATATGGCTGGAAGTGGATTGTGTTCCGATCAGGCTTAATCAGATGCGTGCACGAGTTGCTTGCAGTAGGTGTGCCTCTCAGAGACACCCATGGTCTGTCATGTGTGTGCTGTGGTGGTCCTGTTTGTTGTGGTGTGGGGTGCAGTCAGTGGTGGTGCAGGTAACAAAGCCGGGTCCTGGAGTGATTCAGCAGCAAGGACAAGATCATGGCATCAGGCTACTCAAGTCACCAGAGCTGACAACCAACCGATGTCGACTTGTTCAGTTACAAGAGTTTCCTGCAGTGGACATTACACAGCCCACCAGTAGGCCAGAGGCGCTTCAGCAGCACTTGCAACGCTTTGAGACAGAGGTTCAAGTGTGTCCAGTACACAGGCAAGCCTGTTTGATGAGCAGCAAGGTGAGTCGTCAGGGCCATATTGGTTCGGTAGCGAGAGATCAAGGTAACAGTGAGAGAGTGTGAGCAAAGGAGTCGCTGAGAGATTCATACAATCTGCTTTGTGAGTTGAGGCCAGGAACAGCACATATCACATCTCGTCTTTTGAGTCTAGGGGTTAGGAAGCCACTCTGATATGTTGCAGGGACACCTATGGTTTGTTCTTTGTGTGTGCTGTGGTGGTGGCGTGTGTTTTCATGTCCTGGGGTGCAGTTGGCGGATATGCAGGTTTCAATCACACTGCAATGCAACCATACAGCAGCAAGCAGGGAGGAGGCTGGCAGTTTGACCTGGAACCCTAGTATCAGCGACAGAAGCTTCAGCTCAAGTTATTTGGTGTGTCAAATGTAGCAGTAGTACAGGAGTCCATACTCAGAAATGACAATAACCAGCCTTTGGGGAGATGAACAGTACCATCAGCTTGCCTGACAACAGGATCAGTCTAGAGATGGTCAAGGCAGCACGGGGGATACACACAGTGACATGTCAACACCACCTGATTGCAGTCTTGATCAGCCGGGCAGAATTAGGCTCGTGCATGCTGTGACTGAAGCTGGGCACAGCAGTCTCAACAGGTGCGTAACGAGGTTGTGTATGGCGACTAGCGATACCTTTGCTTGCTGAAGGCAGCTTGGCTTCTTGCAGTTTGCTTTACAGCTAAATTGAAAGTTCCCATGCTTGCAGCAGTGAATGTGCATCTTAGTAGTGGTCAACCAGCCAGTCCATGAAGATGTCGACAGCTGTGTTGTCAAGGTACGCAGACTTGCCAATGATCCTCTTGTGTCCTGTCAGGTTCCACCGACTGGTCGTGTGTGCTGTGGTGGTGGCTTGTGTGTGGGTTATGGTGTGGTGTGCAGTTGTTTGTGACGCAGATTGGCAACTAAAGACATTGGCAACTACAGCCAGGTACATCATCATAGTTCATTTCGCACTCCAGTGTGACTCAGCATCTAAGCAACAGAGAGCGATAGTTGGGACAGCCGGCGAAGTCTTACAAGGCATTCTGGTGTGTCGACAGCAACAGTGTACTGCAGTACAAGGCTTAGTAGCTCCTTTAGTCCAACTAAGGCAGAAGGATGAGGAGTGCTTGTAATCTACACAATTCTTCACTCAGCTCCCCAGCGACCATTCAATGTATGAGTAGCTCTGAAACCCCAGTGATCATCACAAAGCTTAATCAATCAGTTCTGTAATCAACACGCTAATTACCACCAGTGGGCCATGATACTAGCAAGAGCAGCAGCAGCACCTGCCATTAGCAACTTTACAGCCAATTAGCAAGCCTGCGACTGGAAAGATTGACGCAAGATACGCCGCTAGGGGTATTTATGTCATTGGTGATCGGCGGCTTTACCTGGTGAGCAACAGTATATGGGGATGTGCACGTGTCACTGTGTTTAATAACTTAGCTTCAGCTGTATTCCGCCTGTTGGATGGTCAAGCATATCAGTTACAAATAAGCATCAGCTTATGTGCCATAGCTACAATTGGAACTGCAGATCAGGTGTATTGGCAAAGATAACGGTGTTCAAATGCGCCCAAGCTCCGAAGCAAGTATACGCCAAAGATTCTTATCAGCAGTGATGCAAACTTTTGTGGTTTTCACTACAGGCTTGCTTTGTGTCTCTGGTCCCACCGACTGGTTGTGTGCTGTGGTGGTGTGCGTGGTGTTTTGTGGTGTGGCGTGCAGTCAGTTGTATCGCAGGCGCGTCTCAACAGTTCTTTCATCCAGTCATCCAACAGAAGACTTGCCACTGAACTTGCTGACAGTCTCACTACCAGCTCATAGCCGGCTTCAACTTAGTAGGTTTTCAATAACAGCGGGGGACAAACGACATTTTAGCCTTCATGTGCAGTGTGACAGCCTTGCAAAGCAGTGCTCACGCAACATAATCACAACATGTCACCACCAGTAACCTCAGCTACACAGTGCCAGGACAAGTACATGTCTTTGTGAGGGTGAAAAGTAAATTAAAGTAATACCAGCATACCTTGCAGTTTTCAGAAACAGCATTTAGTGTACAGGCAGTACTGCTATAAGCACTGAAATACACACGATGATAGCACCACACACCAGCTCCGCACACAACAGCTCCGCACATGACACACAGCAGCAAGTAAACAGGAAGACTGAAACAGTTGTAAGAAACTGGAAAAGTAGAGCACGAAACAGAAAGGTAAAGCGAATAGGTTTGCAAACTTGCTTCCCTAGCACCAGCAGTCACCTGCAGCCTGGCAGCTTTGAACATGGGTTCAGCAACCACTGCCAGCCATTCAGACCATTCAGAGATTACAGTCCACTTGGCGACAGACAGCGTTTTTATCTAGTCAGCTCAACAGTCGCACAAGCACAGCTACCAGCTTATCATCAGCTGCTGCCGCTTCATAGCAGCTCAGGCCAACTCAACTGCTCTTCAGACACCCTGCCGATACCAGCGCAACAAACTATAGTACAAGCTGCAGTATCTCAGCTGCTCATTCCCAGCTCAGCTTGACACATCAGCTTGCCAGCTTGATTATCCAAGTGAAGAATGAAGCTTCCAGACCGTCAACATCCATCCTCAGCTCCCCTCTAGGTGAGCCTTTCACTTACCAGAAGTAAGTTGCATGCAGGCAGGGCACAGCTCAATTCCAGTGATACTTGGTGCTAGCGCACCCCTGTTGGTATGTTTCACAACCAGGAGCTGCTGTCCCTTCAGCTGCCATACAACCAGCAGGGCCTGTTTCTGTGATACAGCCCATAAGGCCTGGGAGTCACTGGCAGAACAAGCAGCTGCTGCTGCCGTGGGTGCTGCATTGGACTGCAAGCCTTTGGAATGTGTACTGAGCAATTATCATATTGCGGTTGCTGCGACCACTGGTGGCCGAGGGGCCACTGGTGGTTGCTTGTGTGCAGGGGGGAGTGGGGTGAATGAGGCCAGGAGGTGCAGCGGATTTGACCGGCAAGAGTGCTGATCTAATGAGGACCTAACAACCTTGGCGGTGAGTTATCTGGGACTGTCATAGTTGCAACCATAGCCTGTGGTCAGACAAACAGTTTGTCAAGCAGTTTCAAGTTGTCATGTTCGCAGCATACAGTAAGGACGGCTAAACCAGCCGAGTTTGCAAGCAGAGTATCAGCAGTCTTGCAAATCATGGGATGGCAGATGCAAGGTGTGATGTATCTTTCACATTGGTATGCAGCAATCAGACCAAAACATGCAGTGTTGCTGACAACAGGCTTTGCAGTGCTTTGCGTTTTCACCATGCTGACGCAGTCCTGCACCTGCGCTTGTTGCGGCCGCCACCCACCCCCCTGCCCTCGGGGTGGCGGCCGCTTGTGTGCTGACCTGTGGGAGTGGGGGTGTTCTGGTTGGTGCACTGTGTGTTGTGATATGAGTGTGTGTGGTGTGTTGTTGTTGGTAGGTCGAGTCGCCCCAGGTGAGAAGATTGAACCCTAGGACTGCGAGATGGTGCCAATAGATGTGGCAGCAACACTGGAGAAAGGAAGTTTAGCCAGCCAGACACAAGATCGCCAATTCTGCAATCGCCAATTCTGCAATCTGATGCAAGCTCAACAGATGTGATGAAGTGCTGTATGACCATGATGTGCCTACATGTGACTACCGCATCGGTCCTCAGCATTAGCTCACAGAGACGTACTGTCAGCAGCTAGCCCAGCTAGGGAAGAAGTAGCAAACGTAGCAGTAGTATAGCTACATAGACTCTCGCGCGCTTCTATGTATGTACACTTCGTGTTGCACGTCGTCGAGATCCATCTGCTCCACGCTTTCACACGCACTCCATTGTCTGATTCGTCGCCAAGTATATCGTCACTTGCCTCACCATGATTAGTCTTTGAACCACAATCGAGTGTCATCATAGTTTATAAGCCGCTGCAGTGTCCTCATTCACAACTCAGTTAGTTTATGGACGATCTTCCATAAGTCACGTAGAGCTTCTTTGCTTCTGGCACATTTGATTTGCTTCAGACCATTATCTCATTCGGCGTTGCTGTCACCATGCCAAACAGAAACATCAGCTTTGCACTAGCGGCTGTACCGATTTCGCTGTCAACCTGCCATTGGTCAGTGTCTAGTTAATATCTCATGAGGATTGGCAAGAGTGTCTCCCAATACACGACTCGTGTAATAGGCAGCTTGCTATTGTGCCTGAGCGTTTTTGCTTGCGTAAATGGAAGTGTATAGATTGTATTGCTATAGTGCAAAATTTATGTCATGTTACATATTTCCATGTTCGTGTCTTCATAAACCAAACCAGTTTGTGGTAGCAATGACAGACTGTTACAGTGCCACCACTAGCACTAGCAACATGGTCAGCACTGCAGATGTCCTAGTAGTATAATGATCAGTCTCATTAGAAGCCGACAGCTGGTGACATGACTGGCTAGTTCACTTACCTAGTTGAGACCAGTCGAACGCCTTGCAAGCAACTGTCAGCTGCAGGTGAGTGCTGGCAGCATGCAGCGTTTGTTGCTAACACATGTGTGATGTAGGCGGGCCTGTGGACTACCAAGAGCATGACAGAACAGCAGTGTGAAAGCGACATCAGGAATATCGTGTTTTCGCTAGGTTTTGTGGTCAGCTGTCAGTAGGAGATCAGGGTGTTGAACAGTAGTCTGTGTCAGAGAGATGTTCGTAGCTGCATCATCAGGGTGGAAGTAACAAGAACATAAAAGCCGAACAGCAGCAGCATGTTGGCAGGTAAGTGCTGTTTGTGATTTGTATCAGCTGACAGATATGTTGTTGCAGGATGATCATCCAGGCCAAGGCGCCGCTAGCAGCAGCTCAATAACCAGGACAGTTTGACAACACATGACAGCTCAACTCGAGTCAGCTAGCCATCTAGAGCAGTATCTGAACAAGCAGAGCTTGCGACAGCAACGAGTGTGTATTGGGAAGGCGAGTGTGTTGCATGCATGCAGCAGTGTGCGCTGTAGCTGCTAACCCCCAGAGTGTGCAGGTGCATGGTGTGTGCGCTGCTGTTGTATTGTGTTTGCTGTGGATTGGAACCGGGTGCATGATGTGCTGGACAGCGCTGTGGACCTCTAAGTTGACATGAGCAAGAGACTCGGCGACTACCAGAGGGTTTTGAGCTGATGTGCTGCTGGAGGAGCCACTGGTGTCAAACCATCAGGGGAGTGGAGGTTTTGGGTATTGTTTGTTTTTTACTTTGGCTATTTCCAGCTTGTTACCGTATCGTCTTGTGACCCAAGCAAACCAGCAAGCTGCAGCACTAAGTTCAGCTGTTCAGTTGGCAGGCCTTAGGTTCTTGCAGGTGCACTCTGCAGCTGGTGTGGGCTGTGTGAAGCTTGAAACTGTTTTGGTCTTGCTAACAATCTTGCCTTGGAGATCATTGCAGTTGAACAGTTGGAGAATTGGCGAAGGCTGGTCGTCTGCAGTTGCTTGTTTAGGTCTATGAAAGTCGGGTAACATGATGCCTTGTATCATGCTGGCATGCTGCAGTTGCAAGTGGGGTTGTGGTTAGGGGAGCTACAAGGAGGACAGAACGTGTATTGCTCTCTTGCCAGTACCAAACGAAGAGTATATCATGTCATCTACTCACGGTTCGCCCTGCTTTATGTGGCACTGCAGAAGGGAGCAGCATTGTCATGAACATAAACACACATAGTAGGTCCTTATCTGATGGTTGCACAAGCTGCCTACAGAGTGACACGGAAATACCCATTGCTGTATCGTGATAGCTTTTGTCTGCTTGTTGCTACACATGCAATGTTTACTTGGTGCATGGAGTATCATGATCTGTGTCCCCAGCACTGCATTCTGGAAGTTCGGCTGCCACAGCTGGCTGCTGTTGTGCACTCGTGCCAGGGCGGCCCGCCGTGACTGTCCCCTGGTCACGGTGCGGCATTGCTGGTGTGCCCCGCTGGTGTGAAGAGTGTGTGAGCGAGTGACCTCCATGACCCCCAGGCAGCACTGCTGCCAGGCGTGTGAGAGGCAGCATGACTCAGATCCACCTCGACAACACAGCAGGAGA
>NSMO01013098.1:0-55228 GCA_002588565.1 Coelastrella sp. UTEX B 3026 | reverse complement strand
CTCGTCACGCGGTCAGGACCAAGGGTATTACAGCTGCTGTCAGCAACGATGGCAGACACTCCGTTACTGGGCTAGGACTGACTGGCAGCCTGTGCCGAATCGCAATCGACAGGGCCACGGTAACAGCCGAGCCGCGGTACTGCACTGAGCCAGGCTCTGTATCAACCCGCTCCTCATATGTTGGGCGATGTGCGTGTGTGTCAATTGTTGGCAAATGTTTTCCGTTCAAGCTCCGAAAAGTAGCAGCGGATTGACCAGCAACTTGGACCAATTTCAAACAGCGAAGCTCGCCGATGAACACACAGTGCACAACAAAGACAAAAGACCTAACATGTTGTACTTTCTTCTAGCCGCATTAACTGCGCCAGCCTCCTGTTGCAGCTATTGCCGATGACCCGCCTGCACATTGCAGGCTGCAATACCGTTTCTGTCCAGTGATGGTGCACCTGGCCGTGGCCAGGATCATGAGCCAAAAGCATCCGTCAGTCTGGCTGCAATGCTTTTTAATCTGCATGTCATACCAGCCCCCATGGTTACATCAGCAGAACACCACTCAGATCTTACCAACTGAGCACCACAACAGGCTGTTGCTACCAACGCATTGCTAGCTTATTCTGTGGCCATACAACACGGCAGCAACCAGCTACCGCTTATGAAACACCGTAGGCGCCAGCTCTACCAGCCAATCTGGCTCCACAGCTGTCACACCCTGCATCTCATACCAGCCCTCATCGTTCTGCTGACAGCGCAGGAACACCACAAGCTGGGGACGTGTGCGTGCCAGTACAGATGACGCATGTATGCGCAGCTTCAGCGGACGGCCTGCATGGAACGACACATCATTATGTAATCATAAACCACTAGTCCAGACGTATGACTCTTGCAACATGCGTGACACGAGTGCCCAGCATTGCAGAGATCTGGCAAAGGTCTCAGATTGTCAGCTGCGCACAGTAAGCATTCGCCACTACTGTAAGCACAAAGTCTGGGTCCTGTAGCTTATCCCATTGTTCACATTACAAACGACCTGCACACATGGTGCTGCACTAAACCTGCATACGTTGATTGAGGGATACGTGCCGCCACACCCCTACTGTCGCCCATGGGCCATTCAGAGCGTTCAAATATACAGCCAACAAACTGGCTAACAAACTAGGAACATGCCCGCAGCCCCGGCACCCGCCTCATTGCTGTCAAAGCCTGGATCCCCCTTGCAAGCCCACCTGGTTGCAGATGCCGCAGCAACCTGTAGACATTACTGCCGCTGTCATTACTCAGCAAGCGATCATACTCCGTCCTATCGTACTGAGCGGCATTCATGAACAGCCCAGCAGTGATGGCCTTCAACACTAGGTCGACATCTCCCTCACAGCTGCTGTTGGTGTTGAAGCCAAGCCGTTTGAGCTTCTCGCAGAGCTGCTGCGATACTTCTGCTGCTCGCAGCATGCCGTGTTGGTGTATGCCGTTGCGTGTGGCCCTACAGTGTGACATACAGCCATTGGCTTGTCATTGTTTTGGAAGCGATTTCCAAGAGAATATAAGACACAACTGAATGTCAAAGCCACAAAGAGGTGCTGAAACTTTTGCAGCATGCCATGTTGGTGTGTGCCGCTGTGTGCGGCCCTGCAATATAACATACAGCAATGGCTTGTCATCAGCTGTTGAACAAAACAAGAGACACAACTAAATGTCAAAGCCACAAAGAGGTGCTGACGCTTTTGCAGCTCTGCTGTGGGGTTGAATGCTATTGCACGCAGCTCTTCAGCAGGGAGCAAAAAGCAAGCAATTGTTGTTCATTTCGCTGCTGCTGGGAGGCTTCAAGGCAACACAAGCAAGCAGAGAAAGCGCTACAGCACTATAACTGAGACCGAAACTATCCATGCAAGCCGGAAGCAACCCCTGATATGTAATGAAATTGGACCCAGGCCCGCCAATCTGCGCCGGCAGTACAGCCGCCGCCCACTGGTGACATAACTGCCGCCCATGCAGCAGTCAGAGGTGACGTCAGGGATTGCGTAGCCCGTCCGAGGATTACCAATTGGCCCAGAGTGAGCCAAAAGCACAAAATCAGCAGACAGCATGCGGTACAGGCACTCCAGTGCTGCTGTGAAATTGCTGCACAAGATGAGGACTAATGCATGCTATCATGCATAGCTGTGCAGAACTTAACAAAAAGCTGCGGCACTCTGTCGCGAGCTTAACATAGCCTCCTGGCGTACCTTGCCCCCCCCCCCCCCCCCCCCCCACACGCACAATACCCCATCATCTGGCCCCGGGCCGGCCCCTCCTGCCCTAGGTGCCCAGCATTGTAACACAATCGATTCCGCCATCAGAACACGACAAAAAATGAGGACATCAGCAAGGAGACAGCGCATGATCATTGATATGCAACAAGACAGACACCGGACTCATTCTACTAGACAGTATCAACCAACATTGTGTCTCACCATCGATGTGATTTGCCGTGCTCCAGCCAAGCTTTGTGTACGTTCAGGAATGCCACCAAGTCCCCTTCAGCCGCTGCAAACTTTGCTTTTGCTTCATCCAAGGCTTTTTTGCCGCCCACAGCACCTGAAGCAGTGGAATACATGCAGAACAATTGCCGACAGATTCTGAGTAGGCAGAAGTCAGTGCTCCAGACCCTAAACTCCCCAGGAATGGCCCAGCCACAGCAGCATGATGTTGCAGGTGATGCCCACAAGCATAGACAAACCTGCCAACTTCAATCATCATCTGTCATCAAAATTCTTGCCAGCAAAGACAATGAACGTGGATTGTTTTCCACTGCAAGCCATGGTGCTCTAGACTCAGAAGCTGAGCAGCCGATACTAACAGCACAGCCAGTGCCAGCTATGGTTGGAACACGCTCCACGCACAACCGAACCACAAGCTCTGGTAGGCTCATCATCATCATTACAGGCATTTCCAGTAAGACTGCGGAACAACCAGTGTGCGACATCCCTTTGTGATGGGGGAACCATCACGACTCAACCACAAACAGGTCTGCATGCCCGCAGAAATCAAGCAGCAGGGATTGGGTATGGCCAAAATCACCAAACATAAGCCCGCCACATGGTGTATCATCTGTAATAGACAGCAGACTAGACATACTGAACTCGGAACTCTCTGGTCTCACCCGGTGCGGCCCATATAGCCGGTACTGACAGCATGCCTGCCAGCGTGAGCATCTCCTGACAGCAATTGAAGGTGGTGGCTGATGACAGCAAAGCAGCACCAAGTTGAGGCTCCAGTGGTAACTCTGCTAGAGGTACTCCTACAGCCCGAGTCAACCTACAGGACAAGGCAGCACATCAACAGGATCAAAAATTTTCTCGAATTGCTATGAGAGGATGCCAACACAGCACCACCATGCTGAGGCTGCATAAGGCACTGTTGAGGGCACTCCTATTGCTATTGGGACTTGCATACAGGCGTTTGACGTAATCGATTTGCGGCGGACACAGGAATGCTGGCATACCTCAAGCACACAACAACAGAAGTTGACATGTCAGCAGCTTGAATCGGGGGCCCAGACAGTCACTGAGTGCCAGATCAGCCCGGAGTTGCTTGAACAATGCTTGGCCTTTCAAGCGCATGCACAATGGTTTCAGTTTGTCCATAGGGCAGTTACTGGCCCTTCAAACCACTCACGGCAAAGGCACTGTGGCTGTGCCAGCTGGTTGCAAGCAAGGTCAGCTCATGGCCAGCTGAGTCGGCTAACAGGCGACAAAGAAAGCTGTACCAGTAAACCGCGCTGCATTGACATCTGCACAACTCACTTGGCATCTGCGTCAATAGCACCCAGCGCATGCAGCAGCTCCAGGCCCCTCACAGCTGCTTCTGCAGGTGGTGGTGACAACCAATCAAAACGCATGATGTTGTCAATACCCAAGGCCTGCAAGCACAAACAGCACCATGGGACGGTCGTACGGCACACATACACCTTGAGTCGTTGCACAAAACGTGTGATATGCCTACACCATCAGGCTGCAGCAAGGCGTTGAAGACAAGCAGCAGTAGCGGGTTGCCAGGCAGTTACAGAAGATACCCAGCAAGGTCATGGGCATGTGGGCTGGGCCTTGAGGCATTGAGGCATGCCTGTTAGTGCAAACCATGGTGAGAAGACGCCACAAGCAGCTAGGAGCTGCAAACTGCTGTACCAAGCCGTTTCAATGACTAGATGTTGCCAGAATTGCTGAGCACATCACCAGCAGAGCACATCACCAGCTGAGCACCAGCTGCTACTGCATTTAGCGACACTTGCATTCTTACCTTCAACTGCAGTAGCATGCCCGCCAGGTCACTCCGCTGCATTTCAGGCACGCTGGCATCTGGCAGCAAGCTGTGGAAGGCCTCTTCAGTACACAGCCTGAAGGCATGACCTGGGCGGACACGTCCAGCACGACCAGCACGCTGAGCACATGAAGCCTGCAACAACAAATATACAATAGTACACACAGGGGAAATCAGAGGCACTGGGCTCACAGGGTTCAGTTGCTCCTTCAGGGGAGGTATATCTATTGATTGCAGTGGCTGGTCTGAGCCACCCTAGGGCCTATGGAGGCCCGGATGGCACAGCTGGACACAGCAGCCAGCATAGGTCATGGTCCTAGGTTGGCGTGGGGTCTAGTCATGTGATGCGAACACAGTCCTGCTTTGTGTGGTTATGTAGTCTGTACTGAAAGATCATTTACTGGCTGAGATGTGTTCTGTGATGCATGGGGGCCAAAGTGACCACATAGAGCAGGTCCATGGCTTGACACTTCAGTACCGCAGCAAGCCGCGGCAGCAGCGCAGTGCAATGCAACGCAAAGCTGTGCTGCATGAGATTTTCACCCGCTGCAACAACTAGCTGCATCAAAAAGATTCCCCAGCTAAGCCACATGCACCTGCGTGTTAAGCAGATATGTGTGCGAGTGTGCGTGTGCATGTGGCTCCTGCATACCTTGGACGTTGGCGCCACCAGCAGAGACTCCAGACCAACAATGGGGTTGTAGGCTCGTTGCTTGACAAAGCAGCTGTCAACAACGTACACAACGCCCTGCACACAAACAGGCCAGCCACCAGGATGAATACTTAGCTTCTGTGTGGAAAGCTTGCCTATATTGCTAGGCGGATAGTAGCAGACGGCAAGGAGTGGCTAAGGCCTTGCAGCAGACCAACCACACCCACTAAAGTCTGTGACTGCTAGGCACCTGCACACAACCCTGCAAGCAAACAGAAACCTTCAACATGGAGCGTAACTTCACATGGTGTGTAAGTTCACATGGTGTAAACAACTCGCTCAGGTCAAAGGAGTCACCCACCCGATGATATGTCAACATTCACCCAACAGCTTGTTGCGGAGGAGATATTGGCAGTTGCAGGAACCTCATAGTCAGGGAGAGTCTAACCGCTCGTGCATCTCATAGGCACACTAGATGTGCATCGGTGTGCAAAACAAAGCAGCATGCAACTAAGTTCGCTATGCAGACTTAGGCCATTGCGCCTTGTTACAAATATTGCAGTACCTTGTTGGCAGTCCACGCTTGCTGTCTATCAAGTGCTGAGGACAGGCCCAAGGATCAAACCTCCTATTTGACAGCTCCCCTGCTAGTATTGCCGACTATGTGTTCCAAGGGGCGCTGCGCTATGTCATTGTCTGTCGTATAATCTCCAATTGCCAAAGAGACTCCCAAAGCTGCCACCAAAAGCAGCAGACCAGGATGACGGCTCACAGCCTTACCTCTATTGTTAGGGATGTTTCAGCGATGTTTGTTGCCACCACAACCTTCCGTGTGCCTCGTGGGGCTGGCTCAAGGGCTAGCCGCTGTTGTGCACCTGGTAACCCTGCAGCAGAAGGAGAAGGCAAAAGGGTTCGGGGTTTAGGTTTAGATGTTCACTCAACAAACTGGGACAATGCTACTAGGGAAGCCTAGCTGCTGTGGCACTAAACCCTCCTACCTGGCAGTGAAACATAGGCGCCAGTCCTGCAGGCTGTAGACGGCTGTTGAGCCAGTTTGCATATGTCACATACAGCAGAAGGGACTTTGAAAAGCATGCGCAAGGTACTTTCCAGAAGTCTTACCAGCATACATGGGCACTGGCAGTAGTTTGTACTTCAGTCTGCTTCTAGCCAGTTTCCTTGCCTCTTCATCAAGCAATCTCACAGCTGATTCAACTTCCTCCTGGCCGGTCAGGAACACTAGCACATCACCAGGCACGTCTTCCCTGTGGAGGTCTACCACTGTTTGAACCGCTGTTTGGACGTAGTCGGAGCAGGGTTGCAACATGTAGTGAACCTGCATGGAATGAATAGACGGGGATGGGCATGTAATGCATTGTTCAGTGAACAATATGTACTTAACCTGCATACCATATGATTTCACCGCAACATTTTGACATTAATTAACAACTGGTCAGCTGGGAGCAGCATGCAGCGATAATAGCTGTACAACAGCCACAGAAAGGCTGCCGCATACTTCAATGCAGCTATGAGGATACTTGCATTGCCATCTGCACCTAGCTTACTCGCACTAGGTCGCAGTATCAACGCACACAGCAGCACTGAACTTGAGGCTAAAGTTTGAGAATTGAACTATCATGTAGCCCAGCAATCCAATGCTGTTTGGGGCTTCCATGACGTAGGCTCTTCTGCAGTGCATGTGAGTGCTAGATGAAATCACACGTTGTGTAGATGCAACAGCTGGTGTATCACTTGAGTGTTTGCTCGCCAGCTTAGAGACTAGGTTGATAAACACACTGGCATGACGTCATCACGGGTATCAACACGCTGGGGCGCAATCGAGACGCCCGGCAGTCAATCCATAGTAGCGCTTACCAAAACTCATCGCACACCCATGCGTGCAACACCGGGCAGACCCTGACCTCCAGAAAGATCACAGCAGGTGCCCGTGACACTCCACCACCAGCAGCTGCTGCTGCACCTTCCCGCGTGCAGTAATCGTGTCAAGAAATGCCACTGCGCAGACCACTACCAAGTGCTGCAATGCTGATGACACGTCTCAGATCAAGGTGGGAGTGTGCAGCCGTGTCACAAAGGGAAAAGATCTGCGCAAAGCTGACGTGCAAGACCTAAATCAGGCCCATCCACACACCGCACCTGCACTGGATATACCCTGCCCTCTATACTGATGACAGCAGGGGTCCGTGACACTCCACCACCAACAGCTGCAGCTGCAGCTGCCGCAGCCTTCCCTCGTACAGTACTGGTGTCAAAGAAAGCCACCAGGCGATCCACTTCAAGTGTGGCACTGCTGATAACCATCCTCAGGTCCGGCCGTCGCCGTTGCACTTTCTTCAGAAGGCCTAGGAGGGTGTCCGTTGCCAAGCTGCGTTCATGTGCTTCATCGACCATGATGACGCTGCATACAGAACATGACACCGGATGACTGCAACTCATTGAATATGATGTACTGCCACAAAGAAGCAGTAGATTGGCAGGAGTTGCACATACATGCGTATTGTGTATCTTGTTGACCTGTGATGGAACCAGGGAGGAGGGAGATGCCTGCTTGGCCACACATGGGGTTGGACAACTCTGAATGTCATATACAATGCCAGACAACACCAGAACGCCAACGGAAACTCAGCCCAACAAAGCCTCCATGGTCCCAGGTCATGCTCAATACCTCCAATCAGGGTTGGGCGAGCCACATATTTGATAATTAGGAACCAAACACCGAAACACAACTTCTCACTGGTCGGCAAGCACGTGCTCTACTGGGCTGTAGAGGCTGAAATTGCGTAGGCTGCACATCAACAGGCATATACCAGCCGCTTTGCTATGTCCAGATGCCCTTGACTTGGCCAGCAAAGCATCGCTTGGTACCTGTTACCAGGTATACGTCCAGGTCTAGGTGTCGTTACAGAAGCAGAGATAACATACAACAATGAATTATGTTAGCCCAAGGCTTACAGCAGTCATACCTGTACTTTGTGAGCAAGGGGTCATCCATCATCTCACGCAGCAGCAAACCATCTGTAACGTATTTGATGCGGGTAGATGCCTGCAGGACAACAGTGTGCCAAGAAATACACCGCTTCAGCGACCAGCCCAGCCTTGTCAACATGGTTGCCTTGCATCCATGCTCTGTGATTACACCCATATCGTGTTTAGGACCTTGTATGAGACATACGGGAGAGCATTTGCAGCCTCCAAGGCGCTTGCCAGGAGTCTTGTGCGGACATAGAAGTTGCTCAGAACCCCCCACAAGACTGACTGCAGCGCACATAGTGGTGCTGCAGTTCCCCTTTGCTGTCAGTAACCTTGCTAGGGCACTCCATGTGCGCTACTGACTGCCTAGCATTTGAGACACATTTGCTATACAGTAGGGTTGAAGTCTGACTGAGCTGGCAACATAGTGTCTCCACACCCCCCCCCCCCCACCTGCCTCCCAGCTGCCTGTTTGAGTGAGTCCTGACCATTGAGAAGCAGCATGCATGTAACAAGCCATGTGTGATGCGGCAGTCAGCTGACAGTTACCTGATTCGTTACATCTTCAAACCTGACACCATAGCCCACCACTCCACCGAGCTGCACGCCCATCTCTTCTGCTACTCGCTGTGCAATGGTTACTGCTGCAACGCGGCGGGGCTGGGTGCAGACAACCTGCGCAAGAGGCATGCAGTCAATACATCTCCGTAGATGCAGGTGAACTGCACGGAGGCAGCATGTCTGACATAAGTGGTGGAAGAGACTGTTGCAAGCCAACAACACTGCTAGCAGAGCTTGCCAGCAGATTCTACTTCACTGCTGTGTACAGGTCATGGTGGATTACCGCTGTTACTTGGTTGGACGGATGTCCTAGTGGCCATTACATCGTTTCACATAACTGTGGCTCAAATACCGACCTGATGACCATCTGCAGTCCATCCTGCTTCGTGCAGAAACCTGGGAATCTGTGTGGTCTTCCCACATCCTGTCTCTCCAACAACTACTACTGTAGCATGCTTCTCTACGAGGTAAAGTAGCTCCCTTCTAACATTTTCAACCGGTAAGCCTGATCGAGGTCTTTTGCTGGGCGGTTCTTGGGGTGACGGTTCAGGGACTTGCTGCTGTTGCTGTCTGTCGCTGTATTTGACACCAAATGCGCCTTTGGCGAGACTGCCAGGCTTCTTGAACATCCAATAGTTGACTACTGCACCGATTCAGCTCGCCACAGCTCCTGAGCTTGACTTGGTGTTCAGGACAGCACAGAGAGATGCGCAGGTGCGTTGTGCAGGTTGTCTTACAGAAGCCGACTCGGCTTTGCCAGCTCTAACACGGACAAGCGACGCTTCCTGGAGATTCGAGCCTTGCTAGACTGGAGATTCAAAGCGTTGAACTTTGGCACTCCTGCGGGCGGGCAACTGACAAGGGAACGCAACGGTCGCTGCGAGTGGTAGAGGCCACTTATCCTGGCCTTCACGGATGTATTTTCGCATAATCACATTCAATCCAAATGCACCGCCGATCCAAGTGCCGGTAATGCACAACAGGCTTTTCTATGTACTGAAGCTGGGCCAGTGTTGTCCCGCCTCTGATTCAACCAGAAGAATACTCCCAAACCATATGCGAATCCTCAATCTGCCTGATCACTAGTCATGTCAAGGCAACAGCTCGCGGAACAGGGACAGCAGCAAGTGGTAGAACTGCTGAAAACAAGCAAACAGCTGCTGGACAGCTACAGCAACATACAACTCGACACATCATATCAGGAACAGCTGCAAGACGTCCAGCAGAAGTACTTACAGCTATCACAAGACATCAGACAAACGTTGCAGCAGTGCCAAGCGCTAGAACAGCAAGAAGCAGCAACAGCAGCAGCAGCAGGTGAGACAGGCTGTAGGTGCAGGTTATCTGCTACCTGCCATGCAGTCAGCTGCTGTTCTACACATGACAAGGTAGCTGAAGCATGTCTGTCATATAAGCTCAAGCCTTAGGATTGTTAGCTCATGCAGACGCCAGCAGTAACCCGGCACCTGCCAAGCAAAGAAAGGCCTGGCTTCATCAGTATTCCGCCAAGTTTCATCTACAGGATCCCGAATCAACTGGTACAACCCAAGCTAGGATTGACCATTCTAGTCGCCCACAACCTGCTGTTTGTCTTGGATTCAAACGCTTTGCAGCCCAGCAACAAGCTGAAGACCCACAACAAATAGCGCAGCTAGAGGCCCAAGCAGCAGAGCTACGGGAGCAGATAGAACAGAAAAACCAAGTCATCAAACAAGTAATAGACAAGCTGAGGCACCTTGTGGATGCATTCAACATGTGGGATAGTCATGAGCGGCATTTGGTGCAGCAATCAGCACAGTTAGCGCCACCAAGCACAGGCACAATATGACAGCAGCTGACAGTTGGATGCCCGCCTCGTCCGGCCAGACCAGATTTGCGATTTGGATCTGAGGGGCAGCTGCGAGGCAGTGCAGCTGGTGTCAGAGTCATGATGACAGCACTTTGAGGCCATCAGCCTGCCAAAGCACCTTGGTGCAGCCACAGCCACCACACGCTATTCACGGCCCTAGCTAGTACTCCAGGAAGATTATCTCAAACCTGTGTGCTTCAGCAGGGGGCATTGCCAGGCTGTCTGCGCAGTAGGCAAAGTTGAGAAACAAACTTTGGCAACTATAATGTTCAGCTCATGCAACATAGAGTGCCAAGCAACTGGAAACTGTGATGAACAGTAGGGAGGATAAGGTTAGCAGCATGGTATTGTGGCTTGCAGGGTGCTGCCCGCATCACTGTAAGGGGTTGGTTTGTAGCAGCAGCAACAGCAGCTGCTGCTGTGGCGCTGACGTGGCCAGCTTGCTAGACGTACATGTTTTCTTACAGCGGAGCAGCAGCAGCAGTCATGGTCTTTGAGCTGGCTTGTGAGTGAATATCTCGACCCATTAGCATTGCGACCCAGCATGCAGCTGTTGCAGGCCTTGTGATGCAGCGCAGGGCTGTTGCTGTGAGGAATCAAATAGAAGTAAAACCTATGTGGAACTCGGTGGACATAGAAAGCAAAGATACTAAGGATGATCGAAGGGCAAAGAATGTGTGCTGGTGAACAAAGCTGGCTGTTACATGTGTGTAGCATTGTGGTCTTTTCTGGCTCAGCATTACTGTCGGGCCTTCCTTTGAGACAGCAACTATTGAAAAGTACCAGTGCCAAATTTTTTGCTGTTGTCACACTTCACAGTTTCTGAGCCATGCAACAAGTTAGATGCGCTGGCAATAGCTGTCCTATCATGCATGGTACTGTGGTCGTTGCCACTGTGCCTGATGAAAGCAAGTTTACGTATGCGCTCCAGGGTCTGGGGCCTCCCTTATAGCTCTGAACCGTTCAGAGCTATAATGATACTGGCAGGCTGTCAAACAGTGCTGGTTTGTGCAACATCAAATAGCAGATATCTAGAGTTCTCTTGAGCGGATCACCACTGTATGTTCTTCGTCATGGGATTTGAGACCAGGGCCCACTCTTGACTGGTGCCACGCAGCACAGCTGTCGCATGAGCTGAACATTGCAGCTGTTCAACCCTTGCATTCAATGTGGCAACCCTTGCAACTAGCACCAACAAGGCCATGTGAAGGTTGAGCGCCGGGTGCTGGCACTGCCGCAACACCGTAGCACCACAGATCCTAGGAACGAAGATGAATGGCCAGATTACAGCCACTGCTGAGGCCGGCCAATGAAGTGTTGATGGCCAGTCACAATGTTCTGAGATTTGAGGCACAGACAGCAAGAGTGAGTTGAAAGTGTTCACAACCCGAACTCCCAGACAGCAACAATTTTGCCTCGGCAAACGAAGAATTTTATAATACATGGCACGACAGCTCTTGCCAGCGCATCTATCCTGTCTGCATTGGCTCAGTCTCTTTTACAACACATCCGTTGTTGAGTTCACGACCACAACCCCAGGCACACAAACAAAATCAAACCAAGAGTATATAACATGCATGAACAATCGACACTGTCACTGCTGTCCTGCCAGGAGATGTGCCACATGGGCACAATAGCACAGCACAGCACTAAGTGTTTCAAACCCTTCCTGCACAGTAAGATACAGCTGCCTTGACCGGCCCTCAGAGCGAGGTGGCCACCATGGGGGGCACTGTCTGTCTTTTGGCCGCCCATAACCAAGCGTTTGCGTGCCAACTGCTTACTCAGCCACTGCAACTGCCTATTCAGCCACGGCAGTCCCCATGCTCCTCAGCTGCGACAAGAATCCAGCAGGTTTCAGTACAGCTGTAGACCCCAGCAGCACATCCCTCCCGCTTTTCTTTGCAGCCTCATGCACGGCACGCATCTCACTCCGCGTAACACCCCCAATGACAAACACTAACAACCGCCTGCCACCCTGGGTGCTAGACCCTATCCCTAAGCCCTGCAGCATGCCGCTGATGCCTGAGGTTTGGGGCCCTGTGGCTGAGGGGTTGCGTGCCCAGTTCATGGTGGACTTATTTGTGCGGGCGCTGCCAACTCGAGCGGCTTCATTGGTTGCTCCAAAGTCATTGTTGGCTTCCGGGCCTCTGCAGGAGCAGCAGCACAAACAGAGTATGTCATTTGATGTTTTGTTCACTGGGCCGAGTCGATGCCGTAGCTGCTATGGATCAGGTAATGCGGCCAGGTAGTGCTGGCACCTCAACAGATATCAAAGCAACAGCAAAATGGCCTGACCTTATTGGCCTCATTGAGGACTAGATCCCCCTCATACAGTGTATACGACCTCTCAACTGGCCTCACCTGACATACGGGTACTCATCCTGACTGAGCTTGTTACCCATGGCATCATCCAAGATATCTAGTAGCACAGGGTCGTACTTGCTCAGAGCATACTGCTCTTCCCGGTCTTTACGTTCACGATATGTGGCCTTCTTCTTTTTGGGCTTCAGGCTGAAGCCCATGCTGCTCTTGGCCTGGGATAGCAGCCATGCACAGCAAGTGACACCGTGAAGGGCCTAGCAAAGGGTTTGACTGTGGCATGAGGAGTAAATGCAGTAGAAAGCAGGAGCAGCTGCAGCAGGCTGGGGCGGGACCGATGACACAGGACATGCACACAGCATACCCCAGCACCAGGGAAGGGAACACGGCAGCCACTAAGTGTCCAGGACACCAGAGCTGCTGACGGTGGCGCCAATACGTTACGACTCCGCCTCAGCAGCAGCTTTAAACGGGGAAAGACAGCAGACACCGGAAATAGCACAAACTGTGCAACCCCTACAATGGCAAACCAGTTTAGATAAGCACCACCAGCCTGCTGCACAAAGCCACGTGGCAGCACAACTTGCAGCTGTAGCTCACCCAACGCCAAGTTGCCTCAACACGACAAAAACACAAATCCCTTGTGACAAGCAGCACCTCATGACTGCTCATCCAAACACTGCCACATTGTGCAGTCAACGTAACATCCATGACAACCACATCTCTCCCGTGGCTGACTTGCAGCAAACGGTAACTCTACTATTGCTGCTTGCGTTGCAAACCACATAGTGTCACATACCTGGGAACCCGGCTGCTTCATGACTGCCACATTCAGGAATGCCAAGTTGCAGACGGTAGACATGTCCTGGTTGTCTAGCCGCGCCACCTTCTGCCACTGCTGCCGTTTGACTGGATCTAGCTTCTCTGGGTGTGTGGCTATGTAAGCCATAAATAACCGCATTTTGTCCGAGGGGTCTAGTTGGCCACTGTTATCTGCAGCAGATGAGCACATGGGCATGTGCTTTGGCACAACACACACTTTCAGGGCAAGAAACCACATTGCTGGTGCATAGACACGCCCAAGGTTCCAAAACAGGGCCTGCTGCAGGTCAGGCCTGATCCTTAGTGAGTTGCTATGCAAGCCAGGTGCTGCAGAGCTGGCACCTCTGCAGATATGGTCCAGCTGCCAGCCATTGTGAGCGGCTTAGACAGCAATCAGGGCACCATCTGGATGGAGCAGCGGCTTGCAACAACCATGCAACTACCTACCAACAGATGAAGGTTTTGCAACAAGGACTGTTTTGACCCGCATAAACCACGTCCGCCTCCAGGCCTACCATGTCAGTCAAGCTGCGAGAGCAAGTTTCTATCTGTAGTTCATTCTGTGCAACAGTAGTCATGTAACGCGCAACACCATCGCAGGGCAAATCCCAATCGAACATACTACACCTAGCTTACAAACCTGCTAGGTACTTGATCAGGTCTTGACTGTTCTTCTCCCCATACACCAAATCCTGCTCCAGACCTCCCACATCAGTCAAGCTGCGTGAGTTGAGTACTGTCTTCAGCTCGCTGCTGATGAAGATGTGCATGCTCAGCTTGCTCAGCACCTCCCTGAACTGTGGCAGTGCTTGTATGAGTGCCTTGATGTTGGTGGTGGACATCCCGCTGGTAGCAGCACTGGCACCTGTAAAGCAGAATCAACAACAGGTACTAGCTGAATTGGCAGCTAGCCAGCTGTGCCAAAGGATATGTGCATGCTGAGCTTGCTCAGGACACTTGTGAACTGTGGCAGTGCCTGCATGAGTGCCTCCAACAGTTCCTAAGAACTGTGCCAGTGCCTATATGAGTGCCTTGATGTTGGCAGCGGACACCCCACTGGCAGCGCACCGGCACCTGTACAGCACAGCAAACTACACGTGTTGATTGCTAGCCAGGCGTATGATGTGAGATAAATGTGATAGGCTTGTCGAGCACCTCCCTGGCGTGCAGCATCAATCTGCGAGTGCCTTACGTTGCTTGTAACATCCCACAGAAGCACGGGCACCAGTGCCCCAGTGACCAGCCATCAGTGACATGCATGTTGATAGCGGCCCACGTGCTGGTAAGCATCATACTGGGTCCACATCTGGGTGCCACTCAGACACCCCCTCACACTCAAGATAAGACACCATTGAGCATTCAGGCCTGTGCAGCTGCTTTAAGCTGCTCCCTGAAGCAGTAGGCATGTGACACGCCGCACACGCCCCGTACACAAGGTTGCGGTGGCAGCCTGCCCGCTTTATATGTGCACTAGACAATGGCCCTCTCGCATGTGCTCCTGTGCCGTGCAGTATAATGCGGTGGGGATGTACGTGTGGTGCAGCTGCAAAAAGGCCTATTGCACTGCTGAACATGTGGCTAGGGACCCAAGTACCGCTGAACGAACCAAGCAACAACACCCAATCACCTTTGCCTGCCTGGTACTTTGCTGCCTTGTTCTTGTCCTGAAACTCTGTCATACGTTTTGAAAGAGTAGTGTAAACGTCAGCTATGTGTGAGTGTCTCAGCTCTGCCCACAGTTCGTCACTGGCATCGTCAAGCATGTGCTCCTTGGACTCTGTCTTGCCCGTGCCTGTCTCAGCGTTGAACCTGCAGCAACATACCACAGCAGCTGCTGTTCAGGGCATATTGGCAGGTTGCAACAGCACAGACTGGCAATCTTATTCATGACAGGCACATAAAAACACCTGCCAAACCCCCCAAGGCCATGGAGCTGAGCATATGCAAACCAGAGGCTGACCACTTGGTAAGAAGCATTTAAAATGGAAGCCTTGCAGTAGATGCCAACTGCCGCACTTGGGGTTGCGCTCTCGATGTCTGGGGCACTGCCGGCCCCGCTGCTGCTAGCTGGGCTTGCAAATCAGCAACCTGAGCTTGTAAAGCAGCGACACTAACAGACAAATCACCTTCGTCCTGCTCAGGCATCTCGAGACCGAAACGTGTGCCAGAACGAGTGACACCAGACATACGCGTCCCAACATAACTCAGCCAACTAAATCGGCTGACATGCTGTTGCCTGTGAAGGCAACAGCAGGAAAGAGGCCCAAGCAAGGCGCACACTGCACCTAAATGCAGTGCACTTAACACCAGACTAACAGATGTAACTACACCCGCCCAGCCGCCCTCAAACAGCGTCAGCTAAGTTATAAATGCCATAGATGGCGTATTCATAATCCGCAACACAAATGCAGCTCTGCAGCAGAGTGTATCGTTGATAATTGAAGACACTGGACGCTGATAGATCAGACATCTGGTGGCAGCATCCAACACAACTGTGTTCACGATGCTTGCAGTAACCATTCTATCTTTGCAGGGTGACCCAACAGAGCATCAATAAGAGTCTGCAGCATCAGGACCCTTACTATATTGTCGTCAATCGTCGACAACAGAGGTATATCAATGCCATTTCCCTCGCCCATCGGCTGTCTCATGAGTGTGACTAAACAGCTAGGACAGATGCAAAAGCCAACATCCGGGACCTACTTACCGTATGATGTTGTCGTCAACAGGTAGTAAGTCATATACCATGGCCTCATATGTCCACTCATGAATCACGGGTGCTACGGGGTCAACAGTCCTGTCAAGAATCAGCAAATCACACGTCTCCCTAGGTGGCAGCACACCGCCTCGCTGCAACACCATGGCACGTTCAGACACCTGCAGAAGCAGCATGGTGGACATGAATCTTGTGTATTAGATGCGATGGCTGTGCATCATTTGATAGCCAACTATTCTATTGAACCTACCAGTCCTAAGAGCTGTAGCCCTATATACCATGCTGTATACACTAGATGACACACCCCATATAGCAAGACACCAACGGACACAAGGTGCTGAGGCACATAGTAGTAGTCTTTTGACGAGCTTTAAGAGCTTGGTAGTCCAACGATACTGCCTGCAGAGCAGAAACATGCTACCAGCTAACGGCATGGCTGCTTTGCAAGACCTCAATGCATCCAAGCGAGTTGCCACTCAAGCCATTTCAATGAAATAGTTTGAGAAACTCAGACACCTACCTTTTGTGCTAGTTTCTGTGTCAACAAGCTGCGTGCGCTGGCCCCCGGTGCATCTCCTGCTTCCGGTGGCTTGCCTGCCTTGTACCTGATGGAGGGGTAGTCATGCAGACAGGCTAGGGCAGTGGCTAGCCGGCTGGCTATGGAGTCCAGTTCGCCCTCATAATCACCCCGGACAGTCTCCGCCCGCTCACCCATCAGCCTATAGAGCATCAAACATGCGATGATCAGTGATAATTAGCGATCTGCACAATGTTGTTTAGCACAGCAATGATGTAAGGGACTGAGCCAATGCAATCCCGAGTGCCATTGCAAATGCTTGCAATAAGCCGCCACCCCTGACGTGCAATGCTACTTCCATATGGCAGTCGTGCTGCAAGCCTGCTGCACCAGTAACTACCGCCAGCAGAACCCTGTTCCCCTCGGGCTACAGCATTTGAGTAGGACGGTGACCGAGCATGCTCATGTCCCACACAAAGTGCATGGAAAGCCACAACCGGTCCGGGTGAAATGGCGCCATACCACCAGACAAAACGGCGAGCGCTACATTGGGCAACTCAGCTGCGGCCTACAAGGGCCCTGCAACAGCTATAGGCTCACCTGACCATGGCATGGGGGTGCTCTGTGATGAAGGTCCGCCCATCGACTACCACAAATTCCATGTTGACCTCTTTCAAGGTCTTCAATAAGGGGAGCAGCACCTGCAGCAGTTGCCGGACATGCAACCACCACATGCAGCTGATACAGACATTGCATTGAAGCAGGACTGCTGCTAGCCGCTGATGATTGTTTGGCAGGACCAGCTGGGGCGTACCTTGCCTTGTGCAAGTGTGCCAGATGCTGACCTCCGGTAGCAGCGTAAACAGTGCTGCCACACAACCTGGACTCGAATGATGCTTGAGCTATTCGCCTTGCCAGCAAGCTGTGTTATTGGTGTCTACTGCCCAACTGCTGCATGTTCAAAAGAGCTGTGAACCAAGTGGAAGCGACCGACACATGCTGCTTGCACAGATGCATCCCTGCATTCCCCGCCTAGCCCACCCTGCTCTTCTTGATCCTATCAACCACGTCTGGTCCAACCCTGTTGCTGAAGAACACATGTACACTGGGGTACATAGCCTTCTCCGCAAAGTCTGCCAACATGCGCTGCACACTGGCTGGACTAGGTGTGATGAAGTAGATAGCTGCTAGGGGCAACGGCTCCCGGGCCTTGTCAAGGTCCTCTACAACTGATACACCTGCAGGATGGGCATGAATACACAATACCTTGAGCCTTGTCAAACCTTAGGAGATGGCTCCACACTAGCACAGACTAAGGCTGCAACTTTGTGCTGCCGCCTAACGCTGTGTGGAGGCAGAACAGAGGGCGGCAGATCAACTGCTCTGATGATCGCTTCACTGCTGTGTGATGATATACTTGACAGCTGCTTGTTAGCACTGTCGTTACAGCTTGCTAGTACCATCCAATCGCATGCATCATTGTGACTCAACTGCACCGCTCCTAGGTGAACTTCTTCACATAAACTCAGCTGCTGGTGAAGCTTGCGTAGCTCTCTTGGCCTTACAGCTCTGCTGAACTATGGCTGGTTGGAAGCTCATACATGACAACTCTGCTGCTGCACACCACTGTTCTACCGCCTTAGCAGCAGATTGTACTGCTGCAGCTACTGGCTAGGCCCTACTACTGCACGCTGCTATGTGCCAGGTCACACCTGTGTCAAGTATATCGCTCATGCGCAATGCTGCTGATGTTATGCGAGTGGTGAAGGCGTCCATAATCAGCACCTTCCAGCCAGACCCCACAGAGTCCACTACTGTGCTTAGCATGTCCGTCAGCAGCCGCTGACGAACCACCTTGCGGCAGCCCTCTGCGATTAAAGAGCAAAAGTCCAACAGGTTGAACTATAGCACAAGAGGCATTAACTCCTGTGCTTGCTTGTCCCTTGTCACGGTTGCACTACTACAAAATGATGCTGGTTGAGGCCGACTGCAGCTTGCAAGTGGGTTGGGAAATGTGCAGGAGTCTTGCCAGGCGTCCTGCAGCTGTACTACACGCCTGGCTGCACAGGCTGGCTTACAAACCAACCACTAGAGGTGCTGTCTGCTTGATGCGGGCTACGAGCGCGATGTGCATATTTGTAGTTCCTCACTGAGCTGCTGTTCCACTGAGTTTCTCACCCATGGTGTCACAGGCTGCCCGTTTGCTTCAAGAACCTGCAAGGGCAGCCAGGTGCAGTTGATGGCCAACTGCTGGTGGGGTCACTGCCAAGAGTGCTGGTTGTGGTGAGCCTTGCAACCTCAGAAGCAAGCAGGCTCTCAACACAGGTACCTAAACGCAAGTAATGCCTTACGAACGTCTTCTCAAGGCGTCCAGTATCCCGCACCTGTTTTGCTGGCACACGTGAGGAGCTGCTGTACTTTCACCTACAAGCCCGTCCCTCGAGTCATGCACAGCAGCATCCAACTGTCCCTGGGATACGAATGTCAGATTAGTAAAATGTGATCCTGATATCAAAAGGACATGCGGTTGTACTGCGACTTCAGCGAGGCCGAGAATCCGAAGTCGCTGTGCGGTATGCACGACGATGCAGAAGCATGCTGTACCAGTGTCACGTGAAGCTAGAAAACCATTGGCTCCTGCACGAAAGCTCAAGCGGGTCAGACCCACCAAATAACCTTCACATGGCGAGCTTCATGAGTGTACATCTGATACTCTGCTACTGATTGTGCGCAATCCTGCCTCAACATGTGATTGTGACTCGGCCCATCAACGCTCTTGTGACCTACTTGCCTTGCTGCCATCAGTCACAGTCTGCTGCGCAAGCTCGCACGTCCGTGCGCCTGGAGATCGAGCATGTCACTAAGCATTTTGTGAATTGCATGCAGTAACTGAGTTGCCTGTTCCGTCTTCCAAGCCTGTTTTCTTGCGATGTACAGCAGGCCTCCTGGATCTGCACTAGTCACAAGCCCGCCTTCTACTAGCGGCTTACCGCATAGATATCCATTCCTGTCGCAGCAAAACAACTACAGCAAAGTTTATAGATGCAGCTCAGCAGCTGACAGCCAGGTGTATCGCTTCAAGCACCAGTACAAGCCAGAAAAGACCCTTCAGCCCAGGGATGCATGGCTGGGTTGGCCTGGTCAGGAAGACCCCTCATTGACAGATAGGATAGGCGTTGCCGACGAGGACACTCGTGTAGACCCGCAGAAGGACCTATGGCACAGCACTGGCTTGCCAGGCAGCATATCCCTGAACAATTCTTATGCGCAGCATTTCAGGGTCAAGAAAGTGAATGTACCAGTCCCAGTCAGTCTTCCAGGCACTGAGTATTGGCACGTAGAAGCCCTGAACGACTACAGCAAGAACTGGCCGTCAATAAAGTTTGTAAATGGCAAGCTGGAGTTCAGAAAGGGCTTCCTAGAGGTCGTAGACGACCCAAAAGTCGTGCCTTTCTTCTTCTACAGAGGCCTTGAACAGGTCACCTACAGCTGGAGTGACAGGGCTTTCCAATTGTTGTTTACAGCAGTCTACGCAGGTGAGATGAGTGGATCGGCGGCGTACGTTGGTGTAGCAGCAAACATACAGCAACGCAATCACTGCCCGGCTTGTCCGTCCAGCTTGCAAAGAACAGCAGCAGCAGCAACAGCAGCAGCAACTCTTGTTGTCAGCTGCTGGCGGAGACAGCGCTGTTGCCTCAGCTATACTATGCCAATTGTAGTAACACTAGAGCATGCAGCAGAATGATCACTTTGTTGCTCATGTACACATACCGTGTGTGCGGTCTTGTGCACAAGAGCAGCATCCTTGCTGCATTTCATGGTGCATTGACCCCATGGTGTTCCTGAGCTGCCTATGGCACAGATGACCTATAAAATATCCTGTTAATCCCAAGCAGCAGCAAAGATTGATGCATTGCGATGTGCATATCACCTGAGGCCTCATTGCATCTGCACCTGCAGGATTCCACCTAGCAATCTTCAACTTCTTCTGGGCCCACAATGCCACACTGGCGATAGCAGTAGGGCTCAACTGGGGGCTAGGCACCCTCTCCCTGGGCAAATGGGCACTGCTGCTCTTCCTGGCAGATCAGGGCAGGCTGTGGGTCTACTTTGCATTCTTGATAGGAAAGTTGATCGACCGGGGGCTCAAGAAGTTGTTCCCGCCAGTGCGGGAATTCTGCTGGGCCATGTTTACTGTCTGGGCGTTGTATGTAGTGCTGTCACCGGCTTATTACCAGCCACTGCCGTTCTGGCCGTTTGCACATGGCACTCTGGGCGTGCAGGAGGCGCTGGGTTGAGTACTTGTTGGAGCAGCAGCAGGAGTTGAGCAGTAACTTTCAGCATGTGCAGCTTGTGGGTTGCAGTGTTGGTCACTGAGTGATTGCTGGCGCGTTGTACATTTCCTTGTAATTGCTGCTTTGGGTTTTTTGCCTATATGGTGCCGATGACAGGCTGTCAACTACTGCCCAAATGTGTGTTGACGTCTTCAAGACCAAACTTTCAGAAAGCAAACTCCGAGTCTGAGAAGCACTCAAAGTCTGCATTGATCAGCTGGTGTTGCAGCTACTGTGCAAATCGCCTACCAACCAGGAGATATGTGCTAGTTGGACACGGCAGGAGAGCCTGTGCTCAGTGTTGTCAAAGAGCAATGAGGTGGCCCGAGAGTTGTTCCCCCCCCCCCCCGCCCCTTTTCTGTCAGTAACACTACTGAGCAGGGCCTGAGACATTGCAGCCTGGCGGGAACCCAGCGGGCGCTCACGCCTACGGGCTTGAACTCAGCCAACAGTGGCATACTGGCCATCAGCGCTGTATTCATTGCACACAAAGGCGATACGAACGTTCCAAGCGTCTGATAGCAACGGTGCCTGCACAGAAGCTTTTCATCAGTGCTAGCGGTACAGGCTGTAGTTATTCGTACGTGTAGTTGCCTTGCAGCATAAAATGCTCCTGCAAAAGCTTAGGGCGCCGAGCGCAGTACAGCAGTCTCCAAGGGCAAGCACGCACTGTGCCAGGCCGGCAAGTGGGCGTCGCCATGCACGGTCACAAGTAGTTGCACAAGCAGGAAAGCCAAAACAGCAGATGCTGGTGAGTTGAAGGGCTGTGCTTTGTCTGGTGGTCTGGCTAGCCGATCGCCTACTGACCAACTTCCGCATTCTGATTAGGAGCTTTGTTGCTCTGTGCGATGTAGCTTACTAGCAATCATGCTATATTTCTGTACAGAACTGCCCGCATAATCGTGCAAACGCAGGTATATGTCCCGCCCCACCCCCTTGTGAAGCACTGGCTTGCTGTGGCCCGCAATGCAGCAACTCCCGGACCTATCTTTCGTAGTGCACTCTCAGAGCTGGGGCGTATTCTGATATATGAGGCAGTCAGGGAGTTCTTGCCGACAGTAACAGGAGTTGTGGAGTCACCCATGGGACAGGCAGATGTGGAGTGTGTAGACCCAATGCGGCCAATCAAGGTGTGCAGTGGCAGTAGCAGCCCAGGGTCTGCAGCGACAACAACTATAGTGATCAGCACAATAGTAGTACAGCAATGAATATCATTGACATTGTGGGCCAGGAACCCTGTTCACAGCCTGTCCAGTCGCATTGACAAAGCATCGCCAGGTACAGCTCTCACAGCATGTGCAAGCATATGCCAGAGGACCTCCTTGTCACTCAGTCACCCCACGACACACATTGACACTGCAAAGGAAACGCTCAGAAGCCTAATTCATATCCTCTAATTTGAGCCGAGCTGTGGTGCCACAGACAAAATTCAAGAATGTTACGTGCGTGGTGTTCCTGCTGCAGGTCATTCCAATTCTGCGTGCAGGACTGATACTGCTGGAGCAAGCATCAACTCTATTGCCAGCATCAGAAACATACCATGTAGGATATGTACGGGACGACAAAACCTTGCAGGTGTGGTGCAACATATGCAGTCAGGCCACCAGCTACAACAGCAGCTGTAGCAGCAGCATCTGTCCAGCAGCGCTGGACCGGCGCTGCTATAAGCTGCCAGCAGCAGCGGCATCAGCGTCATGTAACTCAGCTGGTATAGCCCAGCTGTCAGGGCAGCCATAACTTGCCTCTGAGTGAGTTTTAATTCCAACACAAGTAAGCAGTCAGTGACAGCCTCAGCAGCAGATTAGTCAACTCGAACATGCAGGTTCCGTCAGCTGAAACAGCAAGCAATGCTGTAAAACGCTTCACCGACGCTAGTCTGCCCGTTAGTCGTCTTCTTGACGTGCTTTCATAGATGCTAGTCCGCTCAGTAGTCATGTTGACTGTTGTGCTTGCAGGCCACCAGCTACCTCAACAAACTTCCAGCTCAGTTTACCTCTGAAGACCTTATACTTGTCTGTGACCCTATGCTGGCTACAGGAGGCACAATGATGCAGGTAAAGGAGCCAATGGTGATCCAGCGTGTTGATTCTGCCTGCAAGTGCAATGGTTGTAGTAGCAGCAAGAGAGCAGCAAAGAAGTGGTTTTGTTGTATTTGTGCCACCAGCCAACTTGCGCCTGCATACAAGACTGGGCCATGCAAACAATGCTGCCATGACAAATTTCAGCCATGGGCCGCCCGTCCCTAACGTTGGCTGTTGGTCCCCTCTATTCCCCACTCATGATAACCTGTAAGCACACACAGCAGAGTTAGCCGCTAGCTCTTGGCACATCATTGGGCCAGGAGGGCAGATGCCCATGATGCTGACGTGTCTGCTGCACTTGTTTTGGGCGGCACCAGCATCACTGATGCAGGTTGCATGCTTTGTCAGATCTATCAGGAAGCAGTAATAGGACCTGTACTCTCTCCCAACAACCAGTGTGCTCGGTCTTTGCTAATCACAACCGCTGTCGCTTCTCCTGCTGTTGTTGCTGCAGTGTCTACAAGAGATTGTGTCCCGAGGGGCAGACCCAGCCAACATCCGAGTAGTAGCAGTAGTAGCAGCACCACCAGCACTCAAGCTCATGGCCGACGCATATCCAGGTGAGACAGCAGTGACTTGGCATCCAGCCTGGTAGAAAGATAGATTTGACTTGCCGGGAGCAGATCAAACCGCTACCCGCAAGGCCCTTTGGACAAACACGAGGGCTCAACCTGGTGGTAACGGTTTGTTTTGACTGTGTAGCCACGGTCCGAGGTTGTGGTCGTGGACAGCTTACTTGTGGCCCCTCCCTCACAGCTTGGAACGTATATAGCTAGCATCTGCAGCTTTGTTGTGGGTGATCAGGGTGGCCCTGGCAGCAGCATGATCATACACAGCAGACTGCCGCCAAGGACAGCCGACTGGATTCTCTCGCCTAGGGCACATCTCTGATTTGTGATCCTGCAGAGAGTGTCGCGTGAAAGCTGGGCCGTGGCAGTGCCGAAGCCACTGCCCCGCTGTTGCTGACCTGGCATGTGTTTGCTGCTTTGCAGGATTGAAGGTGTACACAGCTATCATTGACTCTGAAGTGAATGCCAGTGGATATATTATCCCAGGGTTGGGAGATGCAGGAGATAGAGCGTATGGCACAGCATGATAAGCAATGCAAATGGACAGCGTGATGAGAGTACCTAAGGCACAACAGCAGCAGAAGCAGGAGCATACTGTGTGACACCTCAGGATTCGGAGCCATTGCACCAGCATGCAAGTTGTGGCACAGAGCGGCTCGGTTTTTTCCGGAACAGAAGCAAGGGGCTTGCCTTTCGCCCTGAAGTCGAGTAAGCCAATGCCAGTGTGTGCTGTGGAGCCTCACTCGGGTCAAGAGCCAACAGGGCCTCTCGCGTGATGTAGTTGGATAGTGAGCTAGCTTGAGGCCCTCTCAGTACACAAGTTCGAATGGGTCGGACCCAGTCCCTGCTGGTTGATAGCAGTTGATTGAGCACATGCGGCAGCGATGCTTCTGGTCGCGATGCTGGACGAGCCAAACCAGGCTCATTGGGCTCTCAGGCTTGCCATGGACAAGTATGTTTATGTTCATGAACGCTTCAGGGCAAGTCACCGTGTGTTGTTGAGCTGTTGTGCAGTCGTCATGGCAGTATAGCTGCTGCAGCGCGAAGGCTGTGTTGTGCTGGATTCCAGGCAGTTATTGTGTCCCGTAGAAGCGACAGAAGAGCTTATTTACCGCTGTATCGGTGAGAGTGCTTTCCGACAGGAGGCTTTTCGACAGGTGCAGTTGATGGATGCATCAGATGCATCACAAGTGGATTTTCTGTCCTCTATGTACGCGGAAGCCTGCAACAGTGTTTTGGTATGTGTTGCACACTGTATCCTGCAGATATTAGCTTGCGTGCCTGCAGCGCTGATACCAGGTCCCACCTTCAAAAGAGTGACGCAGCATGGACGGCTGGTTGCGGCAGTTTTTGTAGCCGTCACGGCTTGTAGGCGCAGCACGTTGTACCACATGCGTGTTCAAGCAAAGCCGACCACCGCGTGCCGCGTACCCAGGGGAGGTTGAGCAATCCAAGCTTTGTCAAGTAATATGAGCCGTCGTGGTGACACCCGACGTTGATTTGCTGCGCTACCAACTAAGAGAGCCTTGCTGTACTTTCTGAGTGCACTCATACGAGGATTTTCTGGATACCCCGGCTGTGTCAGCAGTGCCGCCTGCCGGAGCACAATCTGCGACGTGCCTGCCATGCCGGCTCTTGAAGACATGCGCCCTCGCACAGCAACTATCAATGGATGTGTGGACGGTGTGTTGCCCAAGGATCAGGAGTTGGTGAGTCGAGCGCACGGGATCAGCTGTCGACAGCAACCATCCAGTGTTCTAGCCAGTCGCGGTACCAGATCCCTTCAGTATCGCCTAAGACATTCAACCTGCACGGTTCCAAACACATTTCAGCATTGAGACAACTTGTGCGAGGTGCCGACACGCACTAGCAAAGCTCTGTTGACAGCAGAGTGGTGTCAGTGGCCGGCCCCCACGAAAGCACAGCGAGATGTGTCAAGCAGCCACCAACCTTTTCCACCGCTTACGTTACCTCTCTGTTGTGCTCCCGGCAATCGCCACAGGCCTGTGTTCCACACCATCCACTAATCAAGCACTTCCTAGCGCTGGCTCGTGACCAGAAGACAGCAACTCCCATCTTCCGCAATGCACTCTCCGAGCTAGGCCGCATGCTGATCTACGAGGCAGTCAGAGACTGTCTACCCACAGCAGAAGATGCAGTAGACACACCAGTAGGGAGAGCAGATGTGGAATGGGTGGATGAAAGCAGTCCTATCAAGGTAGTCAGGCTGTACACAGGCTGAGTCAGCATGACAGTAGAGTTTTCCGTCCCAGCCAACAGCATATACAGCCATACCCTCCACTTTTACAGACTAGAATGCCGTATTCTGTGCAGTTGTAAATAGTGTATGCGCAGAACAGCTTGTGTTGGGTGGCCCAGCACATCTGCATCCCCGTCCACATCAGGAGGCCACATCAGCAGATAGGCTGGCGCTGTCAGTCCTTTGTACAACACCCCTGTTTAGGCATCTGCCGCAGTCTGTCAGCCTGATGCTACAGGGGACCATGCTTGATACTGCAGATCAGCTTTCATGCCCTGGACCCATGCATGTACCTACCAGCAGTTGGCCAGGGGGTTGAAGCAGTACTGTAGTGTGCCAAGTTATCAACTGCCAAGTCATTAGCTGATGAGTTCAGTGTTTTCTTTTTACTGTGCTGGGTTCACCGCGTCTGCTGTTGCAGGTTGTGCCTATCCTCAGAGCTGGTTTGACACTCGTAGATCACGTATCATCGCTCCTGCCAGGCTGTCAAGTCCTGCATGTGGGATATGTTCGTGATGAGAAGACACTCAAGGTACTTTGTAGCTAATCTCCAGAGCAAGCATGCCGCACTAGTCGATACGTAGCGACCAAGGAGCATTGCAGCAGGTTTAGCACTTGAGCAACGATCAATACAATCCAGCGTTTGCCATGCACTACCGTTCGTGCCCAGCTGATAACATGTTGCTGTACCAGTCCAGTCTAGGGGCATTTTACTGCTGTCAGACTCTGGCGTGTTTGCTTCAGTCACTGTTGGCACCCTCCAGCTGGCACCTGGCTAGCCCTCACACATGTACCATTTTCCAAGGTGGTTGCGTGGGTGTGTGTGCGTGTGTGTTGCAGGCTAGCATGTACTTGAATAAGTTCCCCTCACAGTTCAGTCCTGATGATGTGATCCTGGTGTGTGACCCAATGCTTGCAACCGGGGGCACGATGTTGCAGGTTAGTAGCTGATCGCAAGCAGCTGGTTGCATTATGCCTGCTTGCCATGGACTATGCAACTGTGGCGTTAGCATGTCAGTCACTGCCAGCAGCTATGTTACGTTATGTTATGTCAGCAAGCGGGCAAGCAGTAGAAAAGCGGACCAGCACTGATGTGCTGTCTAGTCTGCCGTACACAGTTGACAAGGCAAACACACGTTGCAGTTGATCATCTCATCGAGACAGCAGCAGCCTCATATGACCAGGTAGCAGCGGTAGGCCATATCCACGGCAGCTGCCAGTCTCAACAGCAGTCAGTTGCAACACCCAGCAACTGCAATGGTGCAATACTTAACCCAATAAGCACTTGCTGTGGCCCAAGCCACTTTCTGAGTGATCTTCCTTCCTGTCTGCTGCAGTGTCTACGTGACCTTGTCGCTAGAGGAGCCAACCCCGCCAACATACGGGTGATTTGTGTAGTAGCAGCACCAGTGGCACTCAAGCTGGTAGCAGAAGAGTTCTCAGGTGAGTCCAGCAGTGACAACACCAGTATTTCTGTACAGTATGCAGTGTTTGATTCCAGCAGCTGTTGCCGCAACTGGATTTGGCAGGTCTGTGCTGTCGATGGTGCTGCCTGTTGCCTGGCCTTGGACATAAGCAACAGCTGGTCTGCATGGTGCTCTACTGAACAGCATGCCAGGTCGCTAGTCGCTGGTCAGTGGCTTGAGCTGAATCTCCTCGTGTGCCGTACAGACCAACTGTTGGTCCGTGTGTTACTATCTGCTTCTGGTTTTGCTGCTGCGATCTGTGCTGTCAGGTTTGAAGGTGTTTGCAGCAGCAGTAGATGAAGGGCTGAATGCCAAGGGCTACATCATACCTGGCCTAGGTGATGCTGGTGATAGAGCTTACGGGACATTGTAGCGGGAGTTGTCGAGCGTCGGTGCTTGTTTACAAAACGTTGATTCAGTATCATAATGGCTGGGTTGGAGGGAGTATACTATTGACTGTGTGCGGTGGAGCTTACCACGTGTTGACTGGAGTTGCTGATGGTAGATCAGGGCGTTTAGGCCTGTTCTGAATTTTGGGCTAGAAAGGCTTGTGGTACTCATTGAAGAAGACGAGTCAGCAAGTATGGGTAGTGGCTTTTATAGATTTGAAATGTTGTCAGGATGTTGTGATTGTTTGCTGAGGCCTATTGATTCTGGTGACCTGTTTGATTGTCAACCATGGGCCGTTTGGCCCATCCGGGTTGGTTTCTTCTTTTCAACAGTAGATTGCGCAGTGCGGTGGGCATCAGCACTGTAGCATGTTCTGAACTAGCTGATAGCAGCAGTACTACTAATAGCCAACCGTATAGTTAAATACTCAGTCATGTTTTTTGTGCAATGCATTGTGATTTGGTGAGACTGTGGTCAAGTTGACACCAGGCATTCTGCGAGCCTGTGGCTTGCCAGCACTGTTTCTATCGAACCTTCACTGAATCAGAAATGGCTTAGGCCTTGGTCAGTTTGTATGTCTGTCAGGTGCGCAGACAGCTGTCGACAGCCAAGTCCAGTGTGTTTTTTGCACCTGAGGCTGGCAAGTTGTGTGGGAAACTGAACCTGAATTTGCTGATTTACAGGAATTGCTGTAGCCCCTGCTGTTGATTTTGAAGTATTGATGGTGGCTCAGCCCGGCTGACTGTTGCACAAGTTTTATGAGATGCAATGTACTGTATGTTTACAAGATACTGTCAGCGCTGCGGTCATGTATCACAGCGGGCCTTCTGCGAGCTGTTGCTCCAAATGGATCTTCAGCAAAATGATTGGAGCCGCCGCTTCTGAGCGGTTTGTAGACTGCCTGCTTTTGCAGTGGCAGCCTGCATATATGCTGGTTTCCGACACAAGCGCACCAGTGATATCGTACCTTACTTAGCACGGCGGCTTCAAGCTTAGTTGTAACGTCACATTACAATATCGTAATGTGACATTAACACGGTGTGGCACCACAGCTCTTGCCAGCGCATCTATCTTGTTTGCATTGGCTAAATCTCTTTTACGGTGTTACGAACAATTGATGCTCCAGTTACTAATAGTATGTGAACCCGTGTGACACGGGTTCACACGGTGCTGTTTGTGCCTCACAGCAAACCAGTGTGGCTGAGCTGCTTGCCTGGGAGAATTGGCACAGCAATGGTGAATGCACCCTTTCTTTTGTGAGTCAGTGGTGCGTGGCATGCCATGGCATGGCCTGCACATGCAGTTGATTACGCCATCTGGCAGTAGGCCCTACTAGGTAGCAGGAAGCAGGTGTGTGTCTCTAGCTGGTACCGAATGCCATCATGTGTCTTGCCCAGCAAGACATAGTGAGCTCTCTCTGTTTAACATTTTCAAAGTGTGTATCTATGCGGGTGGTCACTGTCGGATATCACTGTCGGACACGTAGTGTCTGGAAGACGTTCAGCAGATGACTGCAGCACTACAGCCATAAAGTGTGCCACTCAGAACACTGTGCCACAGTTAGCTCGGCATTCTATGTTGCAAAAGTTAACTCCAGACTTCACGTTGAGACGTTCACGGTGAGACACCTTGATCTTTTGCAAGGCAGCAGCTAACTGCACTTATTGGCGTTGACGTGACCAAGTGACTGCCACCTCGGGCACTGCCAGACGGTCTGCAAGCAGAAGACTCACCAGATTACAGCTGCAGAATTTTGGGGCCCACAAGGGTCAGGTGCATGTAAAAGTGACTGAGCCATGTAACACGTCACGGCTGGCAATAGCTGTTTTTACAGCCGTCCTATCATGCATGGGGGTCGCCACCCAAAGAGCTCTCTGTGCATGTACACCAGGTGTTCGATCCAATTGGCCTTGCAAGGCCTGGAAGCGGCAACTCCGAGTTTAAGAAATCACCACTAGACCACGCCAGCAGCCAGAGAAAAAATTGACATTAGGGGCCAAATCCAAACCAGGGATCCTGACAATAATGATGTTCAGCTCCCCCGTGTTGACCATCAGTTTTGTCGGTTGCACTCAAGAAGGCTTGACACACTCGCAGACTCTAGAGTCAGAGCCAGATCTGGAATTTACCAGTGTCACTCAGTTAAATTTCAACAAACCCCAGGATCACATCCCCGACCTACACAAATTCATGAAGGGTAAATGCCCTTCCCCAATTACTGTAGCCACATTTGTTTTGTTGTTGCAAGGCGATGGGGGCATGGCAAAGGAATGCACGGGACAGCCCACGGGCCAGATGGGCCAGATTAGAGGCCACTGTACCTGGTTAGTGATCACAGCCAACCATTATATGAACAGCGGCCTATACAGACAGCAGTCACAAAAATGTCACAGCCACAGACTATGACAGAGCAATGTGTTATCAACCGTCTAACTGCACCAACACTGCACCGTTGTCCTCCAATTGATAGCTATAGTCCTACCACCAAATTCCTGGCTCAACAAAGGGACTGAAAGGTTGACCCGAGCAGCCTGATAGTGTTAAGTACTTCTGATCACTGGTAGTATCCTGTTGCATTGGCTCGGTGACTTGTACTGGTAGTGGCCCACTTGGTGGCACCTTGGATGTGTAGCCATTTCAGTCGTCACAACCAAATGCCTGAGTTAAGGAGTAGGGATCACTGGACTCACTTGCCCCAGACGCCTTAGCTGAGGCTCAATGTCCAATGATACCTGGACGTGTGACTGTCGTGGTCCTCACGACAGCTGGGGGACCAAGTGGGCGATTCACTACTGCTGTGGTGCGGCTCACACACCTGAACACGCAACAGCACAACAGCAGTAGCGGACCAGAACTCAGCAAATCACAGAAGCAGCACAGGTTTTGGAAGATGTGGGTCGCATTGGTATAACTGCATGGCGCTAGCAGACCTCAGGGCGCTTGCCAGCAGCGAGCTTTGCCATTCAACCTTCTTCATGCAACCCTCCATCAGTACAACCATGATCGATGCGATGTTGATCTTCAATGCCTCCACCAGTGCGGTTTCATGTGCATGCGGATATCTCAGCAGCTTATTACATGGCCACCCAGGCAGCTCCTGATACGATGCTAGTTGGTAAGGCCATACAGCTAGCTAGTACAGCAGGAATGTTCAGTGCAGTACCGCTGCATGTATCGCTAGTGCTGACCTGTCGCCTATTGGTCCTGGGATGAGCCCGCCTGTACACGCCGTGCACCTCCTGCCACCGCCAGCCAAGGAGATGTATGTGCGGCAGTTCGTAATTGTCCTCATGGCGCCCTGCAGAGAGACAGCAGACATCAATGAGTTGGTGTTGTCGACACTGGCTTTCAGGCCAAGGACCTGGCGTTGTGCATGTCTGTGTCCACAGTATATTATCACCATTCTCAATTATGCTGGCGAGACATGCCCTGAAAAGTTTCAATAAACCCTTCAAGCCTTCGACCAAGCCTTATGTCTGCTGAACAGTACAAGCCACATACAGCCCAGCTGAAGCTGGCACGATACTAAACGAACGTTTACGTATTCTACTGTAAGGCTTGCGGCTGCTCTGGCAGCTTCCTGACTCCAAGCGGAAGGCTTTTGCAATAGCCTTCGGTTGGAATATGGACTCACGGTCTCGCCAGCATAATTGAAAATGGTGATAGAGTTGTATATTGTCGAAGGGAGTGGAGTTCAAGGCGCAGGTCACCAGCGCGTCGGCAGTTCATAGGGAACTTTCTTCCCTTGCCTGGTGACTTACCCGCAGCTTTCGCGACGCAACGCCTTCCGCCGCAGGAACATGTAAAGCAAGAAGGGCTACCACGCAAAACATAGCTGCGATGAAGACACGCTTTACTGCCATGGTGACAGGACAATCTGCAGGCTGCACTGGTTGTCGCCGATGCTGCTTTATCATTCAGCAAAGCTGCAGTGGTTGCCGGCATGAGCAGATACGTCTCACACTTGCCATAAATGCCCACGAATTGGTCCGATAGCTGGCCTGCTTACTCATAGTCCAGTCACCTGTGATCGCGGGCGCGCCACCGAGAAGGATTACACCTGCCCAAGACTATATCACTTCAGCAAAATCTCATGCATCATGTGCAGTATACAATTTGCAACGGGCTTGTCACCACCCTGTGCTTGGATTCTATGGTGCCGTTGGTCCTGGCTTACTTGGCGCGGAGCGCAGCAAACGCGGTGCGCCATTACTTTGTTGCAGGTGCAGCATTTCCAGCCATCTGTATGTAGAGTTCAAGGCTGCTTGAGCTGCTGCCGAATATTCTAGGCCTAGGCAGGAGTGAACCTTCGCATGTCTGTGACCACCTGCATGCAGCTCAATGAAAGCTTTCAACGACTTGCCGGAGCGGCTGCAGACGACGTCATTCTGCTACGACCTGCCAGTCATCCATATGCTCCAGGTCGTCACTTCATGAGCGGGCGATGCCTGGACTCTGGAATGCCCTTGCCTTGCAGTTGGCCTGGTTGCTGCACCGAAGCCGGCATTGCCACTGGCAGAAAACGTACACTGTGACAGTTATTGAGCCATGTGACAGTTATTGAGCCAGGTTAGATGCGCTGGCAAGAGCTGCGGTGTCATGCATGGGGGTGGCCACCCAAAGAAGTCTTGGGCGGCTCTGACAGGCTGTGGTAGGTACACTGTAGCTGAGTCAGCTTTATACCCGTCCGGGGGATTAAAGTTTAACAAAGGCTGTCTGAATGTTCAGCTGAGTCTGCCTGCTCACAAATGCCAAAACCATGGACGTATGCCGCTCATCCAACTTTGGCAACAACAATGGCAGCACACGTTGCAGCTCCTGCATTTGCTGCTCAGTTGCTGCTACCGGTAGATCACACAAATCACCCAACGCTGCAGCCAAAGTACCAACAGTAGCAGCATCCAGATCTGCAGCAGCAACATTCGTTGTTACTTTGACCAACGCGGTCAAAACCCTGCTCATCCATTCCCTGGATAGCTTAAACCCAACCTCTCCCCAAGGAAGCCGAACAGCCACGGACAGCAACTGCTCCAGCTGACCAGCTGTCATATGCTGTATGCTATCTGTAACGCGGTTTAACAAACCTTGGACTAAGGGCGACTGAGAGATCTCTGCTGAGTGACTGGTGGGCCACAGCGGAGTGTCTAAGACTGACAGCGCCGCAGCTGCTTCTTCAGGGCTTAGGGTCTTCTTGGTGCACAGCCTCTGCAGAATATGCTTAGTACCCGTCACTAGTGCTTTCATCTCGGCATGTGGAGCATGAGGCCCGCCGGCAGTGCTGCTTCTGCTGCTGCTGAAGTCTGGCGCAGGCGGCATGCCCGCTGCAGACTCTACAGCAGCAGCATACCGCAGAAAGTGCCGGTTGTGGCGGGCTGCCTTCAAGATCTTGACTAGCTGCTGACTGTTGTAGCTATCTGCTGCTGCTGCCATTGCTATCCAGGCGGCAGCAGTAAGTTCTGTTGCTGCGATCAGCACGCTCCTATGGTCTGACAAGCTGGCTGGCAAGGCCTGGCAAGCCTGGACTACCTGCACTACTGTTTCAGTCTTCAAACCCTCCTGCTGCTGCTGCTGCTGTTGTTGCACTGTATTGTTGCTGTCGGTCCTTGTGGGCCATGTAGGCTTATGCTTACTACTGCCCCTTGCAGAGTTGCTGCTGCTGCTGCTGCTCCTGACAGCAGCAGTGAGTGAGGTGCAGAATGCAACTACCACATTGGGATGCAATGAACGTGATGTGCTACTACTGCTGGTGTCTCTACTGCTGTCACTACTGCTGTCCCTACTGCTACTGAGGCTGCTGTTGCTGCTGATACTGGTGTGCGAGGCCGTTAATGCATGAGTTTCTTGCCTAAGGACCACTAACAATAATTCTGCTAGCAACTGTGGTGTACATGTTCTACCTAGCATTGCTGAGATAAGCTCTGGTTGTTGCATTGCTGCCAACTGATTTGCTAACTGTACAAAGTTGCTGTAGACCCTATCAAACACAGCAGTTTGTACCTGCTGCATTGCACTCTGGCACTGCTGTTGTAAAGATTGAGTTTCTTGGTCTCGGTCTTGGTCTCTTGCTGCCAGGGCAGCAGCAGGGGCTGGTGCTGCTGCTGCTGCAGCAGCTACTGGCAGCAGCTGAATCATTACAGGCAGGTACAGATCTGATATGTTGTACTCCCCCAACTGCCATCTGCTGCTGCCATCAAACTGTGCTAGATGATTCATGATCTGATCTATAGCGCTATACAAACCTTGAATATTACGATTGAGCATCTGGGGCCGCAGGATCTGCACACCGTGATCTGAGATCTGAGCATCTAAACACTGGACATCATGATCCCACTGCTGCCAGCTGTGCAAGGATACCGCTGCTGCTGCTGCTACCCCGCTAAGCAGCGATGCAGCTTCAGCGTGTGCAGCGCCCTGGATTGACTGCTCAATCGAGTCCGCCAGGCTGTTAGCCGCTGCTGCTGCTGCACCAGATCTTCCAGCACCGCACTCAGTACTGCTCTTGAGGTAGCAGCTCATACATAAGTATGTATGTAGCCGCTGCGCAATCAGCTGCCATGCTGCTGCCAGCCACTGTGGCTCTGGCACGTGCTGCTGCTGCTGTACGGCCAGTGTGGTTATGGCGTTTGTCAGTGTTGCTACTGCTGCTGCTGGATCTTTCTGCTCTGCTGCTAACAGAATGCTAGCTAGAGTGTTGTCTACCCAGTACAGGCTGCTAAGCAATGAAGGCGCACTGCTGCTGCCGTCGCTGCTGCTATCACTGATAGCATTACAGACAGAGACAGCTGAGCCAGCTGAGGAGCAATACCGGCCACCATCAGTAGTCATAGAACCTCCTGGTGGCTGCACAGCTGTATTCATTCTACTGTAGCGGGCCTGCTTGCCGCTGACACCTGGCGCGGCTATAGTCTGCTCAGCACCACTGCTTCTGCTGCTGCTGCTGGGTGGCTGTCGCCAGCCTGCTGCTGTGTGCATCTGACTGCATGTCATAGGGTCTGACTGGAACTCCCAGCTGCTGACCTCTGCTTCCACGCTGCTGTACATGTCTGCTGTGCTGGTACTGCTGCTTGTACTGCTGCTTGCAGTTGCAAAGCTGGTGCTACTGCCACTGCTGCTGCTGTTGCAAGCTGAGCTGCCAGTTTGCTGCTGCTGCTGCCACTCCAGCTCCTGCATACACCAAAACCGACAGCCCAGAGCTGCCTAAGCTCCCAACAACTGTGCCAAAGGCGCCAGACTGGCGGCTGCTGAAGCCGTGCAGGCTGTGATGCACAACCCACAGCAAGCAGGTCCTTGGGCTGACTCACAGTGTGAACCAGCCAATACCACTGCATATAGTAGCAGTGACAACTTACAGCATATCTATGCGACTTATAACATCATTTCACTGGGCAGCTGCAACACTGTGATCCCACGCACGTGCATCATTCAATGGTCAATAATGCCAGCAGTTTGATGTGGACAGAGCTCTCCACCTGACAATGCTATATAGTATATAGTATGAGCCGCAGAAGTAGTGCTACAATGCTGCTCTGCTTCTAACCAAAGTGTGCTGCTTCAATTCAGGTATGTTCGGTACACGACCCAGCGTTTGGAGGGTTCAGAACACTCTGAAAGCAGGAGCAGAAGCATATACCGGGTGGCGGCCCCTTGCAGTTGTCATACAGTAAAAGTGCTTGGCATTCCATGTTGCGTGAGCTAACCATGCTGTTTATCTACTCACCAGCAGTTGCCTAAGGTCCGCTGTGATCACTCGCACTCCCAGACTCGACTGAAACAGTGCTGTTGCATCAGTTAGGCTAGCTAGGCCATGTAGGAGCTGCAGCACCCCTGCAGGGACACCACCTGCACAGCACAGCAGTTGTAACAGGTCATGTACAAGTAACTGAGCCAATACAACGAGATAGATGCGCTGGCAGAACTGCAATATTATGCAGGGGGTGGAGTTGACACCAAAGGTCATGTACTGGAACATACAGCACAAGCTGTCAATTCTGACAGGCAGGCACCGGCTGCTTGTTGTGGAACCAACGCAGACCAACAGCAGCAGCAGCAGCACCCTATCCAACCCTTGAGGGACCCTATAGCACGCTGCAAACCCATACAGTCCTGTTTGTGTAAGTTTGGGGGCAAACACCCCACCCACACACCTCCCCAGCTTAACGGCAGAGCCACACCCTCAGCAAGCGGGAAGAGACAAGCTGACACCAGGTGTGTCTGCCACACTTGCCAGCTAAGTCATGCCTTACCTGTGCAGCGGCTTGCATTGCGTGCCAATTGCAGTACATGCAGTACACCTGCCGACAGCTGCAATACATTGTTCTGCTGCTGCTGCTGCTGCTCTGCTGCTCCTGTGTCCTCCTGCAGCTGCTGCCGTTGTGGATCGCCGAGCTCGGCTGCAGAAGGCGTGGCAAAGTCCTCTTCGTTGACTGCCAGGTTTCCTTCCACGTACTGTGCTGCTGCTGTGACTGCTGCCACTACGCGCTGCTCCGCAGTGGCATGTGCTGCTGCCATGACGGCCGGCACAGCAGCTATGCTATCAGCTACATGTTGCAGTGCAGGAGGGCTGTGATGCAGCAATGCAAGCAGTAGGTGCTGCTCGGAGACTAGCAGGCACTGTGAGGCCCTGCTGGTGCTGCTGTTGCTGCTGGTGTTGTGGTGTGGAGCCCTCCCAGGTGGTGGTGGTGCTGCTGTAGCTGTCTGATGACCTGGCATTGACGGCCTGGGATGCTCTGCTGCTTCTGCTTCTGCTGCTGCTATCAAGGCAGCCTGCTGCAGGACAGATGATGCGTCCTCATCAAACTGCTGTGCAGGAAGCACCAGGTGCTGCAGCTGTCGAGCCAACAAGCATCTCTGATCTGTATCCTGTGTGTGTGCCTCACAAACGCTGCTGCAGGGGTTGGCCTCCGCTATGTTTGGGCTTCGCTGCACATCAGAGACTGCAAGGCGTGCTGCATGACCCTTCGGGGCCCCCAGCTCATAGGTCCCTGTATTGTTGCTGTCTGCAGCCCCATTGCTGACAGCCGTCTGTGATACACTGAGATCGGGTGGCTCACCGCTCAAGAGTTGCGTGCTGTATGTCTGCCTGACTTCGAGTACTCTGAACCTAGTAGCACTGCGGTTGCTGGTGCTGGCAGTGCTCAATGTCTTCCAGTCTCTGCTTGAGCACAAAGGTACTGGTAGTTCGCTGCTGGAGGAGGCATGGTTTGCTAAGCCAGCAGCTGTGTGAAGTGGTGTATTTGCCTGCGTACTGGCCGAACAAGAGAAGGACGCTTTTGCAGGCGCTGCTGCACCAGCTGTGGCTGGGGTGCCTGCAGCTGCTGGGCACTGACGGGCTGTGGCAGGTCCCTGTGTCGCTGGGCCTGTGCAAACAGCTTTCAACGTGTAGTGAAAGCTGCACTGCTGGGTGGGATCATGCTTACGGTGTATAAACGGCTTCCGCAAGTTGCCAGCTGCTGACCCCAGCATAGCGCGGCCTGCTGACCCAGCCTTAGCCCGGCCTTAGCGTAGTGCCTTCTCGAACAACACGTAGCAACATGTGTTGCCCCGATGAAGGCAGCTGGCGCACTCAGCGAAAGCACAACGCCAGCTCAAGCTCACTAGGCCCTAACGTTTGAACGTACTCGCAGAGGAGGCGGTACACAAGTGCTGAAGGTAGCCAAGCTGTTATGATCTGTCTCAGACAAGCATCCTTGAACATACTATCGCCAATTATGCGCGAGGGCCGCCGGAACGCCTCGTCCCTAGTTAGGAACAGGGGAACCTAAACTTGCAGGAGATACCGAGCCGCTCCGACAGTTTTTTTTATCATACCTGTTTTCTGCGGGTTTGTAACTTACGATAGCAGGCATTGGACAACTCGGCACTACAGCAGTTCGTAGCCTGAAGACAGACAGCATTGCCTAAGCCCTGGGTGACAGCAGGCGCAGCTGGGTGATTGCTCCCGGCTCGATTCCTTGTCAACCCAATGTCACAGTCTTTCCCAGGTTCACTGTCAACCTTAAGACACGCATTGAATGGTTACATAGCCCCATACTCCCGTGTAAAAGCCTCAAAGGCTTTCAACTGCTCCTTGTTCAGGCTGGGCCTGATAACCTGCAAGGCCTCAGCAAAGTCCTCCAACCTGACTGGCCGAAGCTTCTCAAGCTTTACGTTCGCTATCTGAGACCCTAACTCCCTAACAGGGCCTAGTGCTGCTTCCCTGCACAGCGCAGTCAAGTCGCTCGCGCTGTATTTGTCTGTGCTAGCTACAATCCGGTCAAAGTCCTTCCGCGAAAGGCTATGCCGTACACCGCCGGCTGCTGCACTGCCACCGCTGCTGTTACTGGCACCTAGAAGATGTGTCAGGATTGCTGCTCTACCTTCTGCGTCTGGTAAGGGGATATAAATACGTTTGACTAAGCGCCGCCTGACGGCATCATCAAGTTCTTGTGGCCTGCAAATACACAAGGTAAGTGGCGGTAGTGTTGAATATGGTCTCATCAGCAGATGGGTACAGGGAGTATGATTTCTATCAACATACACAGCTAAGACGGCATGAGCGCTATGTTGCCACACATAAGTGCTACAATGATTATCTTCGCATCATCATGCTGTTACCAGTAGACATGACACTGGCTGCATTACACTCTCTGTAGCAATGTCGGATTCTCGTCAGCAAGACCGTATCAAAATACATGACAAGCGTCGCCAGTAAGCAATACGTCAAAGTACATTCAGTATATCAAACAACTGCACCAGATAGAAGCACATATACATAGTACAACACAACTCACTGTGTTCACTGCCATAGAACATGCTGCAAGTGTGGCTCGATCAACACCTACCTATTTGTTGCACCTATGACTATGACACGTGCATCGCTAGCTCCAGCTCCAGCAACCCCATCAAACTGCACTAAGAACTCTGTCTTCAAACGCCTTGCTGCATCATGTTCACCAGAACTTCTGGCTGATAGCAAAGAGTCGATTTCATCCATGAAAATGATGGACGGCTGACGCTCAACAGCCATCGCAAACAGAGTGCGGACCTGCAGCAAACAATGCCGCCATCCAGACACACGACATGAGTATTGTATACTGGTAGTACGTATGTACACCTTGAATGAGTTGGAGAAGTAGGGCAACACAAGCATAAACTAAGCGCTGTTGGACTTGCTGGCTTGAGGTTCCATGCCCAATAAATCATGCACTAGATGCTCGCAGGGATTAAGTTGTGGACTGCGTCATGACTCTTGATCTTTGGGACAACAATCGCACACACAAAAGGGTATTTGGCTTTAGGTGCTTGTCTATGTTCCTGCAGGAATAACGCTACTCCCTCAACCGACTTGCTGTAACACGGCATGTTTGAGGCATTGATCGAGTCGTGGCACCATGATGTTTCATTTCCACAACCCATTGCTGCTGAGCAACCCACTGCTACAGCAACAGTGTGAATGGCCCAACAGACTGCTATCCTTCCCTCCCCCATGCCCACAACCACATCAAAAAGCCAAGGAGAAACCACCAGACCCACCAGCTTTTCACCCTCGCCAACCCACTTGGACGTCAGTGACGCTGCACTAATGTTGAAGAATGTGGCCTTGCTTTCTGTTGCCAGGGCCTTGGCTAACATTGTTTTGCCATTGCCAGGTGGTCCATACAGAAGAATGCCACGGACCGGCGCTCTCAGTCCAGAGAACAGGTCTGGTCGCAACCTGCAGGTGACAGAGTCACAGCGAAAGCACTGTAGATTATGTGACAGAGGCAGCCTAGCTGTCAGCTTTCGATCAATGCAAACAGCATGGGCCTGTCGTATGAGGCAGTGAGCATTACGTAGGAGCTATGTAATCAATCTCAGTGGCAGCGCCTGGCATTCTGGTTGCTCTGTGAGTGATAAAACCATGAGCTGATGCTGGACAGCACCAGGCCAGCCAAACATAAGGCCATACACAAGGCTATAGTTACATGACTGTCTGGGTGTCCTGCCGGCAAGGGAGGCTGCTGCAGAGCCTATTGAGAGGGGAGAAGCTAGCTGTAGTTCTCATACATGTTTACCAATGCTGCTTTATCACAGCGCCTGTGACAGGAGCAGAGACACTGCCTCACAAGCTGCTAGACGCAAGCTAAAAACCCGGCAAGCTTGTTTTGGTCGCTGCAAAAGACAAAGTTGCACGGTGCTCGGTGTCTGATAATGAGCTCCTCCCCCCCCCCGGTCAAGCATCGCAGAATGGACCATGCCTGCTGCATTACATGTGGACCCAGCTCAATGAGTCAAACACAACCCCTTCTCAGCAGCCTGCATGTTGTTATTATGTTATGCCATGCTTCACAGGCGATGTCTTGGCTTGAACTAACGCTTACAGAGCTGCCCAGCAGTGGCATGCTGGGCAACTTCATGCACACATGCACCTCAGTAGAGACCAGTTTTATCAGCTGCAATGCAGGCTGAGCAGCTAGATACCACCAGCGGGCACCAATGCAGGCACTCACGATGGCAATATGACTGCCTCTTGTAGTGCCTGCTTTGCTAGATGCAATCCTGCGACATCATCGAATGTGACAGATGCCGTCTGCTCCAAGACATCGCCCATGATGATCTGCCGCAATCTCTCTTCCTCTTTACTGATAGCTGCCCGTGCTGCTACCCTCCCAGCCGCTGTTGCTGCTGGTGCTGCTGCAGCAGCTACTGCTCCTGCGGTTGCTGCTGCAACAGCACCACCATGGGACCGTTGCCGCTGAGTGCCTGAGGGCTGCCTTGGTATGATTATGGTTGTGGGCTGCTGTGTAGCTGGCGGCTCTGGCAGCAGTCGCGGTGATGCTAGGATCTTTCTGGGGTCTGGGGGTAAGCTGCTGCTGCTGCTACCGGCTGCGCACTGACCTGAGCCTAACTCCTTCACCCTGCACAGCATCACAGCAGCATGCAGCGCAGACACAGAGAACTTGGGACACTGCTAGTGTTTGCAGTAGTGCTTGCGGGTGCATGTAAAGCTTGTGGGGTGAAAGCTGCCAAGGCAGATGCACAACTGGGGGCTCGCTGCTGTGACACCTGCTATGCTTTGGATGCAGCAGCTATCAAGCCAGCCTGTAGGACAAGACCACAGCAAACTGAAGCTACCAACAACAAGCTCGGCATGTCGGCCCCACCTTTCCTGTATACTGGTCTGCCATGAGCTGAGCTGCTGCTTCCAGCTAGCAACATTGTCAGCCTTTGCTGACAGGCCGGATGACGGCACATTCAATGCTAGACCCTCACTGACGATTTCTAGGGCTTTCTTGTACAGTTTCACTGCGTCTGCATGGCGCTGCTGCTCGTCTGCTTCAATGGCTCGGGTGCCAGCCTCCTGCACAGAAGACAGTCCGGCAAGATGTGATGTTGACTGGACTGCGTAGAAGGCGGTGTACTGAACCCCAGTATTTGGCTGTGCATGCAGTGTGCTGTGACCAGCACCATGCAACCTGCTTTACAGTAGCTGTTTGACTGAGAGGTGGTTTTGTAGAGCACTGCACAGTCCTCAGATACCTGTGCATGCATATAGGAATACACTAGGTGTTTGTATGCAGCTGCTGTTCATGCGACTGTGCTGGAGAATGCACGGGCCCTGGAGAATGCATGGGCCGTGCTGCCAGTACAGACTTGCTGCCCATTTCTTGGCTGCATTGGGGTCATGTTGTGCATAATGTTCTCTACCTTTTGGAACTGAGCTATCAAGCTGGCGTTCTTTGTTGACATGCGCACCTTTGCAAGATCATAGTAACCCCTAAGCTTCTCTGCAGGTGTCAAAGAGCCCTTGCCATTGTCGTTACTGCTGGCCCTCCTCAGCAGCCAGGCCATGCCTCGATACAAGGACACAAGAAATACTAATGCGCTGAGCCCCAGGGTAAGAAGCATCAATGTCTCAAAGCTCTGTACTGCTGCATTCTGTCAGGAGATGGCAGCAAGGACTAGGATTGAAGGAACCTCCTGGGCGTCTCCCTGGCCCAAGCTTGAATGCAGAACCAGTTCCCCTATCAGCTATGCATGGAGCAGACGGCACCGGGATGCGTGAATAGATGCTGTTGCGTTGCTAGCAGAATGCAGCCGCGTTAGACGTGGGCTGTAGGCGTTCAAGAGAGCCGCAAAGTTCCACGATAACATTGTATACCGCATACGCAGGTAGCCCGAGCCCCTCGGTGGACTGCAAATTGAACTGAGGCCCAACTGTTAGGTAACTGTCAGTGACAAAGGACTTGCGAGCATACTTGCTGACACACGCATCATAGGATTACTTGAGCTGCCTAGTGCGAATGCATTCCGGCAGCCTACGCCACCATTGAGCACCACAGTAGTACGCCATGTTGTGAAGTCTTGGATTGGCTGCTCAGGTCGTGTCTGTTGTTGCACTACAGCACAAAGCAGATACTTCTTTGTGCAATGCGACTTTGAGCACCCTACATGCCAGGCACAGTGCGAGTCTTGCGTTGAGCTGTACAGTCTGGAGAGCTCAAGAAGCATAAAAACACCAGTCCATGCAAGAAGAAATGACCCTACTTGCTTGGGGCTGCTTGGCCTGACATCAGGCCGTTTACCGTCAGTCAAGGCAAGGCAGCCGCAGGCCATGACTGCAGTTCCCGGTAATGCGCCCCCAGGAGACGGGCCTCCAGCGCCCATTGGCGGTTTTGACAACGAAAGGAATGAGCCAGGTACTCAGTGGTTTTGCGGTGGACATGTCCTCTGTTCGGCGAAGGACTACGGTGTTTGGTATCGGGCCGGAACTTGACTTCCGTGACAGTTGCACAGCAGTTGTTTAACCATCGTGCTTGGATACGCAAAAATTTCCATTGTCTGTTATGAGAGGTTTTATCTTGCACGATAGTCGCAACGCTCAATGGTGCCCCTTTTGTGGTCGGTCTGTAGACGCCTTGACTGCAGCAGCTGGAGTTGCAGGCGTAGCAGCCACGCAACGGTGTCAATTCAGATACTGGGTTGACGAGCTGCTGTGGAGTCAGGGTAGAACAGCAACAATACAATTGGAGGAAGTTCTGAACGCCATGGGAGGTTTTCGAACTGGTGGCCCGTACAAGTTTGCAAACAGCAGCAAGGGTTCATCACCAGTATCATCTGTGCTTGACCTTCATCAGCTGCAGCAGGGCTTGGCTGCGTCCGTATCAGCATTAGCAGACACAGGAGGCAGCAGCAGCAGCCCGGTGCAGAACTCTTCCGTGTCCCATCCTGCAGAACAGCAACCTTGCAGTGAGCAGCAGCATCAGCAGTCCAGCAGCCACATGCAGTCTCCTGCCAGCAGCAGCAGTAGAGCCCTGCCTGGAGCCACTGCACGCTCAGGTGCTGCTGCTACAGCAGCAGAAGCAGATGACATCAGCGACCTGGACTGCAACGGCCCCAATAACAGCAGCTGCTCAGCAGCCAAGCGGCCGGATGATGCGCTGCTGGGGTACCACCACATCAATCAGTGGGACTTTCTGTGGACCAAATCAGTCTATGCTATCAAAGCAGCTAGGCACTTGCAGCCAGGACAGCTGGTATCAGCTATAGCAGGGTTGAATTGTCTGACTATGAAGAAACGAATGGTACAAACATTGCATATGGTGAGTTGAAGCTTCTGGCTGGTCCGTGTAGTGGCTGCATGACATACACATACCTTGCAACGATCACATACCAGCATCACGATTCACTGGCCCCTTCTGCTCCTTGCCTTGTCTTGTGACTGCTTTAGTATGCCTGTGACAGTAATCCCTACAGGCATCACTTCCAGTGCGCAATGAGTGTGTTGCGTAGGCTATAACAAGACACCACATGGGTAATAGCACATCCTGCCAGGGTTGCCGGCACTTTTTCAAAACATACTGCCTGGAGCACCCCTGTGTGTTTCCAGTGCAGGTTTTTTTTTGCTTCTCTGATATTGACTTGAGCGCTGCCACCATGTTATCTGTGCAGGCATTAGGTGCACAAGCATTCCGCATCATCCCCCTCTCATTCTGCATACCTGAAGAGTTGCCAACTTGGCAGGCTTGGCTCAGCAGCCCAGCAGCAGCGGCTGCAGACACAGGGCTGTGGATGCTGAAGACAGGCCAGGACGCTGGCAAGGGTTTGCGGCTGGTCAGGACACAACAGTGAGTAGCTGCGTTGATACAGTGCCCCTGGTAGTTGTCATGCACTTCACAGGCTAGGTGTACATAGGTCACAGGCTGGGTGGCTCTATTGACCATGGCTAGGCCGCCAGGCAGTGAATCTCAGTTTGTGAAGTTGCTGCGGGGCTTGTACGTATGCAGCAGAGCCAGTTTTGTAGGCTCAGCAGGTGCAGCTCCTGTATGGCAGCTGGGGAGGCGTCACAACAGCCGCTGTAAACAGTACTGCATCTCGTCCTAGTGTCTGTGACTGAACCATCATTGATTTGATATTGTGCTCAATGACACGATGCTTTGTTTCCCTGCAGGGCACTGCAAGTGGCTGTAAAGCCACCCAGGAACCCCACTAAATCCCAAAACTACATCAAGGTCGCACAGCAGTACATCACAAATCCGCTACTAATCCAGGGTCGCAAGTTTCACCTGCGACTGTGGATGGTTGTAACATCACACAGTCCCCTCAGGGCATATCTGTACAATCAGGGCTTGGTATTGTTCAGCTCCGAAGCATACGATCAAGCACAACCAATAGATGGTATGGGAGTCAAACCAGCAGCTGGGCATGTTACCAACTACGCACGTAATGAAGATACATGGGTTTGGGGTCTAGACCACCTGCAGCAGCAGCTGGGGCAGCAGAAGTGGCAGCAGCTCTGGCAGCAAATGCAGCTGAACACTGCATTGACAGTTGCAGCTGTTCTGGGCCCGATGCGAGCTGCGCATCGGTGGCTACAGCCAAGTATCAGCAACTACGGGTTCCAGATGTTGGGCTTAGACTACTTGGTGGATGAGCAAATGCATCCGTGGTTGCTGGAGATCAACAGTGCGCCATCAATCATGGCGGTGCACAGCAACCCACAAACATGTGGCCTCATCAAAGCCACCAAGCAGTCGATGCTGACAGACATGATGGCTCTTGTGCAGCACAGGGTTGTGCCGCAGGACGAAGCAGCTAGCAGCAGCAGTTCAAGAGTCCGGCAACTGACGTGGCAGCAAGAACTGGGGTTGGAGCTTGATAACAGAGGCGGATTTGAGCCTCTTATGGAGCTGTTTCCACTGGAACAGGCTAGCATACCCTGGCAGGACAGTGATGTGCAGCTGCGACAATTGCTTCAGCAGCGGCCGTAGTGAGCAAACTTGTATCATAGTGGGCATGCACATATTGGTTGGTGGTTGCTGACGAAGTTGCATGTGTGCACGTATTGTGGCTGCGTTTGTGTATATAATGTGCAAACAGTCAGTCGTGCACGCAACATTGTGCAATTGCATCACTTCCAGCTAGGTGGATGTTTGCTTGTTCTCAGTGTTCACAAAGTATTATGAAGTTTTTACTTCTGTTAAGGGTAAATGTTGTGGAACTTGCATACATTGGTTTATGGGTTGGATTGGCCTGCAGCACCCAGCCTGGCCACACCTGACAGGAGTCACTGTGGCACGTGGTGAAGTTCAAACTGGCAAACCAGTGTTTGACAGTCGCATAGTAGTCTTCCGTGTGCATAACTGTCGCTTTGAGCCGGATTTGCGCACAGCATTGCGAGTTGTGAATTTGCCAGTTAGCAAGCTGATGTCTTGCAGGCGAGTCCCTCCAGCAGGCAATCATTGTGATATCATAATAATTCATTTGTTGCTTTAATTGTCAGCTTTCAACTGGCCGAAAGCAGGCTCCTGGCCCCTCGCCTGCTTGCACCAACCCTACAGGAGTCAAGTGCACTGTTCGAGCCCGCTGACATGGCCGCGCTCCCAAAGAATTAGGCATGTCAGTAGAACTTTCGTGCTGAACGCAACGCCATCCGTAGGGCTCTTCAGTCGACGAAATTTGCATCCGCTGTCAAAACCTCCCGTTGGGCAGTTCTGGCAAACGGGGAAACACGGCTTGGAGCATGGGAGACCGGACAGCGCTCTATCAGCACCTTATTGGTTGTATACCATCTTGAACGAGGCCCGTGTATGCTCCTGTTGTTGCACATGCACGTCGAACTGTTGCCAGTGGGCCATGTACACTTGAATGGTGCTGATTAACATGATCGACGACTACCCAAGTTATGTGACGGAATAAGCTGGCAGACCGCTGGAGCAGCAGCAAGTAGGTAGCTGGGCTGCTTGCTGGTTAGGCGATGCTAGATTGAGCCAAGATTATAGTTTCAGCTGATAGAGACACATTACGTGCGTATGTTAGAGTGCGTGCTCGCTTAATTCTTGGCAGCCGATATTTGGAGTCATGCCGCTGCTTGAAGCTTCATTAAACTGCAATGGTGCTATGTTGACCTGTCATGTATTTCATTATGGCAGCTGGAACGGCTTCTTCAGGCCAGTGCGCTACTGCTGTCAGCAGGGTTGATGCCATCCAAGGTGCTTTGCAGTGCAAACAAGCACAATACGCAGTATGCGTTTTCTATATCGTTTCTATGTTGATCCTTTATGTAGGATACCTCTGATTCGTCTTGCGGCGTATGACTGAGGGCGGCATTGTAGAAGGTGTGCCTGTGCTTCCACCACCACAGTACAACAGCAGTGGTGCCGAAGCTAGTCAGAGAGAAGGAGGAACCGGTCCCAGCGGAGGCGACTCTGAAATGGTTGGCAGGCAGCCAACTCCGCTGCAGCAACCGCAGCTGGTGAGCTTTTTTGGTGCACCTGGCACCCCACCAGCAGCAGTCGTTGATGCCACAAGCGACATACCGGTTTGTGTTGGTAATCCTCTGGTGTTTGCAGGGGTCGTGTAATTTGTACAGGTTTGTTCCTGTGTCACCCCGATCCGTTTCTTGGCTGCTCTGGGTGCAGCTCCATCACTGCATTCTCACCAGAAAGTAGGCACAGCGTCCCCTTTTGGCAATATTCCTTATATATAGTCGGTTTGCAAACGTAACCCTAGGCGCTTTCACAGTGTATTGTCATTGGCACCTACGCAGGATGAGAACGATGAGGTTCGCAGCAGCACAGCAGCAAACCCAATGCAGAACTATGCCATGGCAGGCATGCAGCAAATGGCTGGCATGCCGCCGCACATGGCACAGTACATGGCGCAGTACCCCTACTACTACGCCCAGATGGCAGCAATGCAGCAGCAGTACATGCAGCAAATGGCACAGCAGCAGCAACAGCAACAAGCGCAGCAGCAGGATATGCAGCAGACTGATATGCAGGTAGAGCACCAACAGCAGCAGCAGCAACAGCAGGAAGAAGAGCCTGCAGGACACAGAGCAGCGCAGCCAGACCAATTGCAGTTAGATGAGCAGCCGCCAGATGAGCAGCCGCCAGACGAGAATGCAGCTGCTTCTGGAGCTGACCTGGCAAGCCCTGCTGATCCTGCAAGTGCCAGCGATGCAGACGCAGCAGCCATGCAGGAGGACTCTCCTGGTGCTGACCCTGCAGCTGCCGCGCCTTCATCCACTGCCAACAACAGTAGCGCGGAAGGCAACATAGTAACAGGCATGCCCATTAGTGAGTTTGCACAGCAATGGCAAATGCAGCAACAGCAGCAGCAAGCAGCGATGTTCTGGTGGTGGCAGATGTGGATGAGTAGCATGTATGGGAGCAGTATGCCGGGCTTTGGGGCTATGCCAGATGGCAGTAGCATGCAAGGAGCTGGCTCAACATGCCAGACTGGGGCTGCAGGAGCTATGGGTGCTGGGATGTATCTCAACGGCATGATGCCCAACGGGATGATGCAGATGTCTGGGCCTATGTCACAACAGATGCAGCAGCAAATGCAACAACAAATGCAGCAGATGCAAGCGCAAATGCAGGTGAGAGTCTCTTGTGGTTCCAGTTATGAAGGTGCCCGTTGATACTGGAAATTGTACAGGAATCCAGGCATGCCCACAGCTGCTTCGGCCTTGCCTGCTTGGTTGCTATCTGGTAATTCAACCATATCATGCAAGATGGGCCTTGGGGTGTCCTTTGCTGGAGTATGGATGCCGCTTGGGACAGCCTGGGTTGTGCTGTTGACCAGTCAGTGGAAATGACATGTTTGACACTGATCAACCATGGCTGGCAGCCCATCACCAACCATTGCATGAGTGTGTAGTGAGCTCAACAACACTGTCAAGCTAGTTGACCTGCCTTCGGTTGTTCACTGTTGTACGCGTTTGCTCGCTTGAGATCGTCTAGACGGCGCCGACTGAGTCTGCTGCTGTGCCTGCAGAGCCAAATGGGGCCCATGTCTGGTCAAAATCAGATGCAGAACCCGTGGAGTTGGATGCAGCAAGGCAGCATGAACCCATACGGTTCAATGCCAGGTGCAGCATCAGCTATGCCAGGTCAGCAGCAGCAAGACCAGCAGCCTAGCAGCGGGATCAACCCCGGAGCATTGCCAGTGCAGCCACCTGCAGCAGCTATGCCTTCTGCATCACACCCTGCTGCTGTACCAGCTCATGGCGTCACAGTACCCAGCACAGCTACTGGTACAGTCGCTGGTATGAACAGCAACACTGCCACAGCAGTAGTGCCAGGTCATGGGCCAAGTTCAGCAGCAGCTACTGCTGCTCCAGTGCCGCTGGCGTCCAATTCAGCTGCAGCAGCAGCTACAACGCCTCCTCCAAGCCATGCAGCGGCGGTTGCGGCAGCTGCCGCAGCTACGAATGGTGGCAGCAGTAGTGGATCTGCGGCTGCAGCTCCAGCAGCAGCAGTACCAGCTAGTACGGCAGCAGCAGCTGCAGATGATGCGTCTGGTGCTAAACGGCAGCGGCAGGACGCAGCTGCAGTGTTGGAGACTGCTGCCAGCACCGCAGCTGCAGCAGCAGGAGGGTACAGCAGTCAGCCAAAGCGTGGTCGGAAGCTTGTCAAAGAGCAGAAGGTGAGTCTGTTCTGCGTGTGCTGTGTGTGCTGCGCTTCTGAGTTGTCCCTGTACACTGCTGTGTTTCATCGTGCGCTTGCAATGCTCATTTGTGCTGCTCTTTAATGGTGTGGAATAGCAGTCTAGTACATTACTGTCGCCGACAGCTTCTGCATTGGCATGCGATGCAGGACTCTGTCGCTAGCGGTTTAGGATGGTATGGTTGGTTCATGAGCAGCGTTGTTGACAGCTGGCTGCTGTGCTGTGTGTATCATGCTGTGCAGATTTGCAAGAACTGTGGCACTCGTAACACTCCTTTCTGGCGCAAGGACAAGAACGATGGCCGGCCCCTGTGCAATGCCTGTGGTCTCTACTTCGCCAAGAACGACATGCAGCGGCCAAAAGTGCTTTGGAAAGAGGGCGAAGGGGGTATCGGGGCTGGCGGGGCTGCTACTGGTGCAACTGCTGTTGGGCAGGGCCTAGGGCTCAAAGCAGGTACAGCTGGTACTGGAGCTACAGGCCTGGCAGCAGGTCACACCGGCACTGCTGTCATGGCTGGTGCTATGACAGGCCTGTCTGGGCTGACTAACGTATCAGGGACGGTCATGGTTATGCCAGCAGGGCTCGGGGGCATGCTACCTATGGGGCTGATAGACCCAAAGCTGTTGGGTGGCGTTGGGGGCCTGCCGCTGACGGGGTTGCTACCTGCCGCTACGCTAGCGCAACTGCAGCGGATGCAGTCCATTAGCGCAGCTGCAAATGCAGCAACAAGCGGAGCGGCGGCGCCGCCAGTCATGCAGCTAGCAACCATGACTCTGCAGCCATCAGCTGCAGCAGCGCTTGCAGCTAGTCAGCCGGCTGGATCAGCCGCCGCAGCAGCACTGGCGGCTGCAGCTGCAGCTGCCAACTCAAGGGCAGCGGCTGTTGCTGCAGCAGCAGCTGGGAAGCTGCCAGGGGCATCAGGTGCACCTGCTATTGTGCCGCAGTTCTTGCGGATAGCCCCGACAGCAAATGGGGTGGCGTTGCCGATACCTGATTTTGCAGCGCTTGCAGCAGCGCAGAACGCAAACAAAACCATGATAGCCAGCAAAGCAGCAGCCATAGCACAGCTTACAGCTGCGAATGCTGCTGCTGTAGCTGCTGCCAACGCGGCTAACACTAATGCAGCTGCTACAGCTGCTGCAGCCAGCGCAGCAGCAGCAGCAGCTGCTGCGCCGGCTGGGGCAGCAGTTGTGGCACCCGCGGCTGCTGTAGCTGGGGTAAAGCCGGAGCCGATGGAAGTGCCAGCCCCTGCTGCTGCTGCTGTTCCCACTGCTGCTGCTGTAGATGTCAAATCAGCAGCAGCATCATAGTTTGTTTTGATCCGGGTGGGCATGTACTCAAGTATCTCCCTGCACAGACTCCAGAGCAGGGTCCTGGGATGGTATCTATGACCAGGTTTCTAGTATCCCAAATGGGCTCGGAGTTTCTGACTTGACAGCTTACTGCCTGAATCACCGCACACTGCACTGCACGTCCGCTCATTCGCATGTACGCCCTAAGCATTCATTGCTCTGTTGTGTTGATCGACTCACCAGCGACCCTTGTGCCTGCTGATGCTGTTGACTACTGATTATATCGGGTCTCAGCTGTGTTTCGACATATTCATGCATCACCTCATGTCCTGTGCAGTGCATGTTAGCGGTGTGCGTTTTTGACCTTCCCCGTGTGGGGGCAGGGGGAAAGCATAGTACTTGATCTCTGCAGAATACCAGAATCTACACAAACAAAAGTAGCAGTAGCTTAGGTTACAAACGAGGTGCAAGTCTTCTTACATGCAGCAGTGGTTTTTGGTACAGTAGACTGACAAGCATGCATATGTGCCAGAGCACAAGGCTCTAATACAATGTACATGGGTGGAGTGTAGATGGATACACGGCATATACGGCTTGCATGGGTTCGGGTATGTTGTTGTGGCAGAGGATTCTACACTTACCACTCCTGTGGTACTGATTGATCCCCTGGGGTTGCACACAAACTTGCATGCCGGGGTGGCTGCAGTGCCACGGTAGGAGTAAAGGACCTCGTGTAGAGCCTTGTGTGCATGCTATCTGGGTTCTTGTGACAGAGGGTGCTTTTATGCCCGCTTTACTAGCACGGGGTTCCATATGCATTGTGGTGATGGTGGTGGTGGTGGTATCAGGTTGTGGTGTTGTGTTTATGTGTTGCTTCTGCATGGTCGCAAACAGTGATGCACATCATCCATCGCTGTTGCAGATGCCTGGCGTGTGTTGCTTCTATTGCTGCATCTTCACCAAACCTTGCATATACATATGATGGCATTTTTGACACATATTACCAACGGAGTCCTGATTTCTCCGAAATGAGGAGGAATTGAGCGGAATGGGCTGACGGAATGGTCCTGCGGAATTCCGTCTTTGGCCCACTGGTTCCGCCTGTCCAAGCCTCCGGAAACACTCCCTGACAATTCCGAAGGTCGTTGTCTACTCCGCAAGATTCCGAAAGTCACTGTCTACTTCGCGGAGCAACCGTACACTCCGGAAAGGCCTTGCGGAAATCCGTCTTTGGCTCACTGGCTCCGCCTCCGGAAACACTTCCTGACAATTCCGGAAGTCATTGTCTACTTCTTAAGATTCCGAAAGTCACTGTTTACTTCGCGGAGCAACCATACACTCCGTATGCATGACTGCCACCTGGCCCGGACTCCGCCTATTCCGCCTACTCCGGCCACTCCGGCTCCTCCGCGTACTCCGTGTCTGGCTTTTGCCCCCACCCGCCAGCAAGCAGGCCATCGTAGTGATGGTGTCGTCTATTGCTTGTCTAAATGTAGCTACGGGCACCCACAGGCTCTTGCGCAGTACAGGTTGTCACAGATGTTTGAACATCCAGCTGCCAGCACCGCCTTTGCTGTCGAAGCGCATCAAAATCAGTGTCGCGTTCCTCCTGGTACCTTTCTGTACCTCAGAGTTGCTTAATCCTTATCAGCATGCAGTCTGCTTCGACTGTACTTCCATCATAAAGCACACGAGTTCTGCTCCGCTTGCAAGCCACTTCCATGGCTTCTTATGCATCTAAAACTCCTGAATCACATCAAGCGGCTGCAGGCGTTGAGTCGCCGTCTGCTGCTGTTGACGATGGTCAGCCACAAGGGCCTCCTAGTGGCTACTGCTGATAACAAGTAACCACTGAGGTACTGCACTCCCTGTGTGTACGACACAACCGAGACAAATGTCCTACGGGTTATGAATGCTGTGCAAATATAGAGGGGTTGTACGCTGCAAATCATGTCGCAATGCTACTTTGAGTCAACGCATTGCAGCTCATGGACAGCAAGGACGCTGCTATCTTGCTGAAGCAACTCAACGAGAAGACATCACGTTTGACGAAACCTTTGCAAGCCGCGGTGTTGTGGTACATGCTCATGACGAACAGCTGCAACGAGATGTCGATGGTGTGCAGCTGCTTCAACCGATGAAGGCTCATCTCTTCGGGAACGACATCTCCAAGGAGGATGCCAGCTTTAAGTAGGACCTTATCAGCACGCTGTCACCAGTAAGCAGACGCAGGGCACCATGCCAGCAGGTCATGGAGACTCTCGGCTATAGCTGCTGCACAGCCATGCCAGCAATCAGAGACTGTCTCAAGTGCTAATAGCCTCTCTGCAGCACAGACACAGATGACGAGCACACGCACACGGTGTTGACACCTTCGGAAAGCAAGGGCAGAAGTGTAGGTTGTATGTCAAGCAGTGCAGGAGATGCAGCATCGTTTACCAGCTGGATGGGTATCAGTCTGAGGGCAGATATCTGGCAGGCGGTGGGGAGAAGTTATCATACAGCCGGAGGCACCAACATCCTGACTACTGCAGGTACGGTACTTAGCGGTTGCTTGTTGCTGCTGTTTAGCCAACTGACAGTTGGCTGCTGTACTCCAATGTAGCAGAGTTGGGTTTCATGTGTGCTCAATTCTTGATAGCTGTTTGTCATGATCTGACATATGCTGCTGTGTAACAGTTACCTGTAATGCGCAGCAGCACCTCAGGTTCTTTCTCTCCGTGTCATGGGCAGCAGAACACCAGCTTCTTTGATGCATTGCAGCACAGCAGTTTCTTGGATATGTGCAAGTGTGACCGACAGATTTTGGGTGGGGATATGACAACGCCCTGAGCAGTGTTCACTGCCATGGTGCTCTGCTGCTGTAGCTGCAGGATACCGCTGGTCGTCTGTTGCGGCTGGCATGTGGGCATGCAAAACAAACATGTGCAAAGCAGCAGTTCACTCTTGACCTGTTCTTTCCTGCAGGCAACTCCACCCCTGACTGATGCTAATGCAGCTCGCTTTCGAGAGCATTGAGCCCACAGTACAACAGTATGTGCGGCAGATACCAGCAGGCAGACGGCAACTGGAAATTGGCATGCAGCTGCTCCAATGCTGAGTTACAACAGCAGACACCAGCAGCGGAAGATTGTAACCAGCCGGGCTAAGCTCTGTTTCTGGAGAAACGCTGCCGTAATACACCAGTGGATAAGGACAGGTTGCATCGCTGCAAGGTGTGTGCTGATGTTGGTTTGCCGTTGTATACGTTTGTTTGCTTCTTTGTTTGCTTGTTTGTTTGCTTATTTGTTTGCTTCTTTGTTAGTGAGTTTGTTTTGTTGTTTGTTTGTTTGTTTGTTTGTTGGTTTGTTTGTTTGTTTGTTTGTTTCTTGTTTTCATGTTTTCTTGTTGCCATATTTCTTGGTTTCTTGTTTTCATCGTTTCTTTGCTTCTTTGTTTGCTTCTGTGTTTGCTTCTGTGTTTGCTTCTTTGTTTGCTTCTTTGTTTGCTTCTTTGTTTGCTTCTATGTTTGCTTCTTTGTTTGCTTCTGTGTTTGCTTCTGTGTTTGCTTCTGTGTTTGCTTCTGTGTTTGCTTCTTTGTTTGCTTCTTTGTTTGCTTCTTTGTTTGTTTGCTTCTTCAGTTCACCTTTTTTGTATGTTATTGTGCTTTGCCTGTTTTGTTTGCGATGCGAGAGCGAAGGGTTTAGGGTTTAGGGTAGTTTAGGGTGGTGCAGGGACAGGTTCAGCGATGCGAGAGCGAAGGGTTTAGGGTTTAGGGTAGTTTAGGGTGGTGCAGGGACAGGTTAAGCGATGCGAGGGCGAAGGGTTTAGGGTTTAGGGTAGTTTAGGGTGGTGTAGGGACAGGTTAAGCGATGCGAGGGCGAAGGGTTTAGGGTTTAGGGTAGTTTAGGGTGGTGTAGGGACAGGTTCAGCGATGCGAGCGGAGCAAAACCCTAACACCTAACCCTAGGGCCCTGAACCCCAAACCCCTAACAGCGCTAAACCGCAACCCTAAACCATGAACTGCCAAATTCAAACCCTAGAAACCCCGGAGGCCGCAGCCCGGAGGCACTCCCAGCCTGCAAACCCTAGTGCCAGGATTTTCTAGGGTTTTTAGGGTTTGAATTTGGCAGTTCATGGTTTAGGGTTGCGGTTTAGCGCTGTTAGGGGTTTGGGGTTCAGGGCCCTAGGGTTAGGTGTTAGGGTTTTGCGTAGCACACATGAGAAGACACCACCACACATCGGATCAGGTTGATTTCTTGGTTGGTTTGTTGGTTGGTTGTTTGGTTGATTTGTTGGTTGATTTCTTGGTTGGTTTGTTGGTTGATTTGTTGGTTAGCTTTGTTATCAGAATATGTTTGCGTCAACGTTGGTTCGTATGTTGTTTCAGTTTTGCCTTTGTTTGCTTATGTGTTTGGAAGTGTGCTTGATCACTTGCTCACAGCGTGCACTGCTCACTGATGCTTGTCTCTACAATTGTTGCCGACTATCGCGCAGGGTTGCATCACAGCTGCAACAGCAGCAAAGACAGCAGCAGCTCTGCAGCCTGTGAAAGCAGCAGCAGATCAGTCCGCTGTGGAGACAGCAGCAGAGCCTATAGCAGCAGCAGGGAACAAGCCGTCATCAGCAGCAGTTGACCAGCCAGTGGCAGCAGCAGCAGATCAGCCAGCGGCAGCAGACCAGCCAATGGCAGCAGCAGCACACCAGCTAGTGGCAGTATTAGTAGACCCGCCAGTATCACATGACATGGCAGCAGAGCAAGATCCTGTCGTGGTGCCATATGCAGTCCCTAAACGGTACCTGACACGCCTGCGGCTTTGGTTTCATGTTACAGGGTGTGTGCAGGCTGCAGCAGTTGGTGCGTGATCTTGGGTTTGTCAGCATCAGCACTTCACAGAGGGATGCTGCAGAGTCTGCTGAAGACTCTGTTATGAAGCAGCAGGCACCAGCTTTCAAGGTTGCTGCTGCACAAGCAGATCAGGGCAATGCTGCTGCATTCAGGGTGTGATCGGGTGTGTCAGCGTGTGCCTGTTGTTGGAGGATTAGGTCTGTCCCTGTTGAAAATGCTCGAAAGCACCGAAAAGTATCTAAGTCCTAGACACGGAGTAGACGGAGTTCTCGGAACAGGCGGAGTAGGCAGAATTGGCAGTGAGTTGGCTGAACATGCTCGGATCCACCGAAAAGTTTCTAAGTCCTAGACACGGAGTAGACGGAGTTCTCG